>QRFJ01006894.1:0-25043 GCA_006176705.1 Cocos nucifera
ACCCTAAACCCTAAACCCTAAACCCTAAACCCTAAACCCTAAAACCCTAAACCCTAAACCCTAAACCCTAAACCCTAAACCCTAAACCCTAAACCCTAAACCCTAAACCCTAAACCCTAAACCCTAAACCCTAAACCCTAAACCCTAAACCCTAAACCCTAAACCCTAAACCCTAAACCCTAAACCCTAAACCCTAAACCCTAAACCCTAAACCCTAAACCCTAAACCCTAAACCCTAAACCCTAAACCCTAAACCCTAAACCCTAAACCCTAAACCCTAAACCCTAAACCCTAAACCCTAAACCCTAAACCCTAAACCCTAAACCCTAAACCCTAAACCCTAAACCCTAAACCCTAAACCCTAAACCCTAAACCCTAAACCCTAAACCCTAAACCCTAAACCCTAAACCCTAAACCCTAAACCCTAAACCCTAAACCCTAAACCCTAAACCCTAAACCCTAAACCCTAAACCCTAAACCCTAAACCCTAAACCCTAAACCCTAAACCCTAAACCCTAAACCCTAAACCCTAAACCCTAAACCCTAAACCCTAAACCCTAAACCCTAAACCCTAAACCCTAAACCCTAAACCCTAAACCCTAAACCCTAAACCCTAAACCCTAAACCCTAAACCCTAAACCCTAAACCCTAAACCCTAAACCCTAAACCCTAAACCCTAAACCCTAAACCCTAAACCCTAAACCCTAAACCCTAAACCCTAAACCCTAAACCCTAAACCCTAAACCCTAAACCCTAAACCCTAAACCCTAAACCCTAAACCCTAAACCCTAAACCCTAAACCCTAAACCCTAAACCCTAAACCCTAAACCCTAAACCCTAAACCCTAAACCCTAAACCCTAAACCCTAAACCCTAAACCCTAAACCCTAAACCCTAAACCCTAAACCCTAAACCCTAAACCCTAAACCCTAAACCCTAAACCCTAAACCCTAAACCCTAAACCCTAAACCCTAAACCCTAAACCCTAAACCCTAAACCCTAAACCCTAAACCCTAAACCCTAAACCCTAAACCCTAAACCCTAAACCCTAAACCCTAAACCCTAAACCCTAAACCCTAAACCCTAAACCCTAAACCCTAAACCCTAAACCCTAAACCCTAAACCCTAAACCCTAAACCCTAAACCCTAAACCCTAAACCCTAAACCCTAAACCCTAAACCCTAAACCCTAAACCCTAAACCCTAAACCCTAAACCCTAAACCCTAAACCCTAAACCCTAAACCCTAAACCCTAAACCCTAAACCCTAAACCCTAAACCCTAAACCCTAAACCCTAAACCCTAAACCCTAAACCCTAAACCCTAAACCCTAAACCCTAAACCCTAAACCCTAAACCCTAAACCCTAAAAACCCTAAACCCTAAACCCTAAACCCTAAACCCTAAACCCTAAACCCTAAACCCTAAACCCTAAACCCTAAACCCTAAACCCTAAACCCTAAACCCTAAACCCTAAACCCTAAACCCTAAACCCTAAACCCTAAACCCTAAACCCTAAACCCTAAACCCTAAACCCTAAACCCTAAACCCTAAACCCTAAACCCTAAACCCTAAACCCTAAACCCTAAACCCTAAACCCTAAACCCTAAACCCTAAACCCTAAACCCTAAACCCTAAACCCTAAACCCTAAACCCTAAACCCTAAACCCTAAACCCTAAACCCTAAACCCTAAACCCTAAACCCTAAACCCTAAACCCTAAACCCTAAACCCTAAACCCTAAACCCTAAACCCTAAACCCTAAACCCTAAACCCTAAACCCTAAACCCTAAACCCTAAACCCTAAACCCTAAACCCTAAACCCTAAACCCTAAACCCTAAACCCTAAACCCTAAACCCTAAACCCTAAACCCTAAACCCTAAACCCTAAACCCTAAACCCTAAACCCTAAACCCTAAACCCTAAACCCTAAACCCTAAACCCTAAACCCTAAACCCTAAACCCTAAACCCTAAACCCTAAACCCTAAACCCTAAACCCTAAACCCTAAACCCTAAACCCTAAACCCTAAACCCTAAACCCTAAACCCTAAACCCTAAACCCTAAACCCTAAACCCTAAACCCTAAACCCTAAACCCTAAACCCTAAACCCTAAACCCTAAACCCTAAACCCTAAACCCTAAACCCTAAACCCTAAACCCTAAACCCTAAACCCTAAACCCTAAACCCTAAACCCTAAACCCTAAACCCTAAACCCTAAACCCTAAACCCTAAACCCTAAACCCTAAACCCTAAACCCTAAACCCTAAACCCTAAACCCTAAACCCTAAACCCTAAACCCTAAACCCTAAACCCTAAACCCTAAACCCTAAACCCTAAACCCTAAACCCTAAACCCTAAACCCTAAACCCTAAACCCTAAACCCTAAACCCTAAACCCTAAACCCTAAACCCTAAACCCTAAACCCTAAACCCTAAACCCTAAACCCTAAACCCTAAACCCTAAACCCTAAACCCTAAACCCTAAACCCTAAACCCTAAACCCTAAACCCTAAACCCTAAACCCTAAACCCTAAACCCTAAACCCTAAACCCTAAACCCTAAACCCTAAACCCTAAACCCTAAACCCTAAACCCTAAACCCTAAACCCTAAACCCTAAACCCTAAACCCTAAACCCTAAACCCTAAACCCTAAACCCTAAACCCTAAACCCTAAACCCTAAACCCTAAACCCTAAACCCTAAACCCTAAACCCTAAACCCTAAACCCTAAACCCTAAACCCTAAACCCTAAACCCTAAACCCTAAACCCTAAACCCTAAACCCTAAACCCTAAACCCTAAACCCTAAACCCTAAACCCTAAACCCTAAACCCTAAACCCTAAACCCTAAACCCTAAACCCTAAACCCTAAACCCTAAACCCTAAACCCTAAACCCTAAACCCTAAACCCTAAACCCTAAACCCTAAACCCTAAACCCTAAACCCTAAACCCTAAACCCTAAACCCTAAACCCTAAACCCTAAACCCTAAACCCTAAACCCTAAACCCTAAACCCTAAACCCTAAACCCTAAACCCTAAACCCTAAACCCTAAACCCTAAACCCTAAACCCTAAACCCTAAACCCTAAACCCTAAACCCTAAACCCTAAACCCTAAACCCTAAACCCTAAACCCTAAACCCTAAACCCTAAACCCTAAACCCTAAACCCTAAACCCTAAACCCTAAACCCTAAACCCTAAACCCTAAACCCTAAACCCTAAACCCTAAACCCTAAACCCTAAACCCTAAACCCTAAACCCTAAACCCTAAACCCTAAACCCTAAACCCTAAACCCTAAACCCTAAACCCTAAACCCTAAACCCTAAACCCTAAACCCTAAACCCTAAACCCTAAACCCTAAACCCTAAACCCTAAACCCTAAACCCTAAACCCTAAACCCTAAACCCTAAACCCTAAACCCTAAACCCTAAACCCTAAACCCTAAACCCTAAACCCTAAACCCTAAACCCTAAACCCTAAACCCTAAACCCTAAACCCTAAACCCTAAACCCTAAACCCTAAACCCTAAACCCTAAACCCTAAACCCTAAACCCTAAACCCTAAACCCTAAACCCTAAACCCTAAACCCTAAACCCTAAACCCTAAACCCTAAACCCTAAACCCTAAACCCTAAACCCTAAACCCTAAACCCTAAACCCTAAACCCTAAACCCTAAACCCTAAACCCTAAACCCTAAACCCTAAACCCTAAACCCTAAACCCTAAACCCTAAACCCTAAACCCTAAACCCTAAACCCTAAACCCTAAACCCTAAACCCTAAACCCTAAACCCTAAACCCTAAACCCTAAACCCTAAACCCTAAACCCTAAACCCTAAACCCTAAACCCTAAACCCTAAACCCTAAACCCTAAACCCTAAACCCTAAACCCTAAACCCTAAACCCTAAACCCTAAACCCTAAACCCTAAACCCTAAACCCTAAACCCTAAACCCTAAACCCTAAACCCTAAACCCTAAACCCTAAACCCTAAACCCTAAACCCTAAACCCTAAACCCTAAACCCTAAACCCTAAACCCTAAACCCTAAACCCTAAACCCTAAACCCTAAACCCTAAACCCTAAACCCTAAACCCTAAACCCTAAACCCTAAACCCTAAACCCTAAACCCTAAACCCTAAACCCTAAACCCTAAACCCTAAACCCTAAACCCTAAACCCTAAACCCTAAACCCTAAACCCTAAACCCTAAACCCTAAACCCTAAACCCTAAACCCTAAACCCTAAACCCTAAACCCTAAACCCTAAACCCTAAACCCTAAACCCTAAACCCTAAACCCTAAACCCTAAACCCTAAACCCTAAACCCTAAACCCTAAACCCTAAACCCTAAACCCTAAACCCTAAACCCTAAACCCTAAACCCTAAACCCTAAACCCTAAACCCTAAACCCTAAACCCTAAACCCTAAACCCTAAACCCTAAACCCTAAACCCTAAACCCTAAACCCTAAACCCTAAACCCTAAACCCTAAACCCTAAACCCTAAACCCTAAACCCTAAACCCTAAACCCTAAACCCTAAACCCTAAACCCTAAACCCTAAACCCTAAACCCTAAACCCTAAACCCTAAACCCTAAACCCTAAACCCTAAAACCCTAAACCCTAAACCCTAAACCCTAAACCCTAAACCCTAAACCCTAAACCCTAAACCCTAAACCCTAAACCCTAAACCCTAAACCCTAAACCCTAAACCCTAAACCCTAAACCCTAAACCCTAAACCCTAAACCCTAAACCCTAAACCCTAAACCCTAAACCCTAAACCCTAAACCCTAAACCCTAAACCCTAAACCCTAAACCCTAAACCCTAAACCCTAAACCCTAAACCCTAAACCCTAAACCCTAAACCCTAAACCCTAAACCCTAAACCCTAAACCCTAAACCCTAAACCCTAAACCCTAAACCCTAAACCCTAAACCCTAAACCCTAAACCCTAAACCCTAAACCCTAAACCCTAAACCCTAAACCCTAAACCCTAAACCCTAAACCCTAAACCCTAAACCCTAAACCCTAAACCCTAAACCCTAAAACCCTAAACCCTAAACCCTAAACCCTAAACCCTAAACCCTAAACCCTAAACCCTAAACCCTAAACCCTAAACCCTAAACCCTAAACCCTAAACCCTAAACCCTAAACCCTAAACCCTAAACCCTAAACCCTAAACCCTAAACCCTAAACCCTAAACCCTAAACCCTAAACCCTAAACCCTAAACCCTAAACCCTAAACCCTAAACCCTAAACCCTAAACCCTAAACCCTAAACCCTAAACCCTAAACCCTAAACCCTAAACCCTAAACCCTAAACCCTAAACCCTAAACCCTAAACCCTAAACCCTAAACCCTAAACCCTAAACCCTAAACCCTAAACCCTAAACCCTAAACCCTAAACCCTAAACCCTAAACCCTAAACCCTAAACCCTAAACCCTAAACCCTAAACCCTAAACCCTAAACCCTAAACCCTAAACCCTAAACCCTAAACCCTAAACCCTAAACCCTAAACCCTAAACCCTAAACCCTAAACCCTAAACCCTAAACCCTAAACCCTAAACCCTAAACCCTAAACCCTAAACCCTAAACCCTAAACCCTAAACCCTAAACCCTAAACCCTAAACCCTAAACCCTAAACCCTAAACCCTAAACCCTAAACCCTAAACCCTAAACCCTAAACCCTAAACCCTAAACCCTAAACCCTAAACCCTAAACCCTAAACCCTAAACCCTAAACCCTAAACCCTAAACCCTAAACCCTAAACCCTAAACCCTAAACCCTAAACCCTAAACCCTAAACCCTAAACCCTAAACCCTAAACCCTAAACCCTAAACCCTAAACCCTAAACCCTAAACCCTAAACCCTAAACCCTAAACCCTAAACCCTAAACCCTAAACCCTAAACCCTAAACCCTAAACCCTAAACCCTAAACCCTAAACCCTAAACCCTAAACCCTAAACCCTAAACCCTAAACCCTAAACCCTAAACCCTAAACCCTAAACCCTAAACCCTAAACCCTAAACCCTAAACCCTAAACCCTAAACCCTAAACCCTAAACCCTAAACCCTAAACCCTAAACCCTAAACCCTAAACCCTAAACCCTAAACCCTAAACCCTAAACCCTAAACCCTAAACCCTAAACCCTAAACCCTAAACCCTAAACCCTAAACCCTAAACCCTAAACCCTAAACCCTAAACCCTAAACCCTAAACCCTAAACCCTAAACCCTAAACCCTAAACCCTAAACCCTAAACCCTAAACCCTAAACCCTAAACCCTAAACCCTAAACCCTAAACCCTAAACCCTAAACCCTAAACCCTAAACCCTAAACCCTAAACCCTAAACCCTAAACCCTAAACCCTAAACCCTAAACCCTAAACCCTAAACCCTAAACCCTAAACCCTAAACCCTAAACCCTAAACCCTAAACCCTAAACCCTAAACCCTAAACCCTAAACCCTAAACCCTAAACCCTAAACCCTAAACCCTAAACCCTAAACCCTAAACCCTAAACCCTAAACCCTAAACCCTAAACCCTAAACCCTAAACCCTAAACCCTAAACCCTAAACCCTAAACCCTAAACCCTAAACCCTAAACCCTAAACCCTAAACCCTAAACCCTAAACCCTAAACCCTAAACCCTAAACCCTAAACCCTAAACCCTAAACCCTAAACCCTAAACCCTAAACCCTAAACCCTAAACCCTAAACCCTAAACCCTAAACCCTAAACCCTAAACCCTAAACCCTAAACCCTAAACCCTAAACCCTAAACCCTAAACCCTAAACCCTAAACCCTAAACCCTAAACCCTAAACCCTAAACCCTAAACCCTAAACCCTAAACCCTAAACCCTAAACCCTAAACCCTAAACCCTAAACCCTAAACCCTAAACCCTAAACCCTAAACCCTAAACCCTAAACCCTAAACCCTAAACCCTAAACCCTAAACCCTAAACCCTAAACCCTAAACCCTAAACCCTAAACCCTAAACCCTAAACCCTAAACCCTAAACCCTAAACCCTAAACCCTAAACCCTAAACCCTAAACCCTAAACCCTAAACCCTAAACCCTAAACCCTAAACCCTAAACCCTAAACCCTAAACCCTAAACCCTAAACCCTAAACCCTAAACCCTAAACCCTAAACCCTAAACCCTAAACCCTAAACCCTAAACCCTAAACCCTAAACCCTAAACCCTAAACCCTAAACCCTAAACCCTAAACCCTAAACCCTAAACCCTAAACCCTAAACCCTAAACCCTAAACCCTAAACCCTAAACCCTAAACCCTAAACCCTAAACCCTAAACCCTAAACCCTAAACCCTAAACCCTAAACCCTAAACCCTAAACCCTAAACCCTAAACCCTAAACCCTAAACCCTAAACCCTAAACCCTAAACCCTAAACCCTAAACCCTAAACCCTAAACCCTAAACCCTAAACCCTAAACCCTAAACCCTAAACCCTAAACCCTAAACCCTAAACCCTAAACCCTAAACCCTAAACCCTAAACCCTAAACCCTAAACCCTAAACCCTAAACCCTAAACCCTAAACCCTAAACCCTAAACCCTAAACCCTAAACCCTAAACCCTAAACCCTAAACCCTAAACCCTAAACCCTAAACCCTAAACCCTAAACCCTAAACCCTAAACCCTAAACCCTAAACCCTAAACCCTAAACCCTAAACCCTAAACCCTAAACCCTAAACCCTAAACCCTAAACCCTAAACCCTAAACCCTAAACCCTAAACCCTAAACCCTAAACCCTAAACCCTAAACCCTAAACCCTAAACCCTAAACCCTAAACCCTAAACCCTAAACCCTAAACCCTAAACCCTAAACCCTAAACCCTAAACCCTAAACCCTAAACCCTAAACCCTAAACCCTAAACCCTAAACCCTAAACCCTAAACCCTAAACCCTAAACCCTAAACCCTAAACCCTAAACCCTAAACCCTAAACCCTAAACCCTAAACCCTAAACCCTAAACCCTAAACCCTAAACCCTAAACCCTAAACCCTAAACCCTAAACCCTAAACCCTAAACCCTAAACCCTAAACCCTAAACCCTAAACCCTAAACCCTAAACCCTAAACCCTAAACCCTAAACCCTAAACCCTAAACCCTAAACCCTAAACCCTAAACCCTAAACCCTAAACCCTAAACCCTAAACCCTAAACCCTAAACCCTAAACCCTAAACCCTAAACCCTAAACCCTAAACCCTAAACCCTAAACCCTAAACCCTAAACCCTAAACCCTAAACCCTAAACCCTAAACCCTAAACCCTAAACCCTAAACCCTAAACCCTAAACCCTAAACCCTAAACCCTAAACCCTAAACCCTAAACCCTAAACCCTAAACCCTAAACCCTAAACCCTAAACCCTAAACCCTAAACCCTAAACCCTAAACCCTAAACCCTAAACCCTAAACCCTAAACCCTAAACCCTAAACCCTAAACCCTAAACCCTAAACCCTAAACCCTAAACCCTAAACCCTAAACCCTAAACCCTAAACCCTAAACCCTAAACCCTAAACCCTAAACCCTAAACCCTAAACCCTAAACCCTAAACCCTAAACCCTAAACCCTAAACCCTAAACCCTAAACCCTAAACCCTAAACCCTAAACCCTAAACCCTTAAACCCTAAACCCTAGATCTTATCTTCTGCAGCTGAGGTCGAAGCACGCGCTCGGAGGAGATCTTATCTCCTACGGTCGAGCTTCCCCGGGGGAGATCTTATCTCCTGCAGCCGAGGTCGAAGTGCGCGCTCGGAGGAGATCTTATCTCCTACAGCCGAGCTTCCCTCGGGGGAGATCTTATCTCCTGCCTTTCTAGGGCGTGGTGGCGCAGCTTTTCTCTTATAGACCGATGCTTCGGATCGACGGCCGATCGATGTTCCCTGAGCTCGACGTCGATCCCTAGCATGTCCGCTGGGGTCCAGGCAAAGACGTCCACATTTCTTCTGAGGAAGGTGACGAGCTGTTCCCGAACCTCGACTGCCAGGTTGGAGCCGATCTGCACCACATGCTCTGAGCTTTCGTCATTCAAGGGCACAGAGATGAGGTCTTCGGTGGGCTCGCCCCGCTCCTCAGTGAGGTCGTCGCGGACGTCCAGTCCAC
The DNA here is from genome assembly GCA_006176705.1 of Cocos nucifera. Lineage (NCBI taxonomy): Eukaryota > Viridiplantae > Streptophyta > Magnoliopsida > Arecales > Arecaceae > Cocos > Cocos nucifera. Next base: position 9,110 of record QRFJ01006894.1, read on the forward strand.
CAACAAGATAGGGGTCGGGCTGATCTTCCTTATGCAGGGCGATCGAGTAGCAATACCTCGTCAGAGCTTGGTCTCCTCTGACCTCTCCGACCCCATGGTTCGTTGGAAACTTCATCTTCAAATAATAGATCGACACCACCGCCCGGAGTGCATTTAGACCAGGTCGGTCGAGGATCGCATTCTAGGCGGACGGAGTCCTCGCGACTAGGAAGTTGACCCAAGCCCTCACGATTAGCTGTACGGTCAATGTTATTTCACCTTCGATTGGTACGGTGTCACCGGCAAACCCTACCAGTGGGAAATTTATCGGCTTCAAGCATCGTCGGGCAGGGACATTTTTAGGAAGGCATCGTAGAATAATACATCGGCCGAACTTCCGTTATCTAGCAAAATGCGGCGTACATCGTAGTCAGCGATATTCAAGAAAATTACAACCGCATCATTGTGTGGAAATTGGATCCCCCGGTCGTCCTCCTCGGTGAAGGCCACGGGTTCCGTGATCCTCTGCTTCCTCATCGATCTTCTGGGTTCACTGGTCTCCCCTTCCCGAGGTCCCCCCGAGATAGTATTCACTGGTCTCCCCTTTTCGAGGTTCCCCCGAGATAGTGTTGATGATGCCAAGGGGCGGCCGACCTTCCTGGCTCTCCCGACCCGATGGTACCACCCTTGGCCGCTCCCCTCGCTCTTCGGGCCGCCTTTGTAAGAATCGGCCGAGTCTACCTCGTCTGACGAGCTTTTCGATCTCATCTTGGAGTTGGATGCACTCTTCGGTGTCGTGGCCGTGGTCGCGATGATAGAGGCAAAACTTATTGGGATCGCGTTTGCTGGGTCGGGAATGCATCTTGTCTGACCTCGAAAGCTGTTCTCTAATTTCCATCAGCACTTGGGCCTTTGGAGTGTTGAGGGGGGCGTAGTTGTGAAACCTTCGTCGGAGAGATCTTCGGTGCTGAGGAGAACCTCAGCGCGCTGTTCCGTCTGGGCTTCCCCACCTCGGGTTCCTCTGGAGAGTTTGGGTCCGCCAGTGATCAGAAGGAGTCCAGGAGCACCGTCGAGCTTTACTCTGCTTTCCTTCCTCGGCAGGCCTGCCTGTCCCTTCAGCTCGCCGCTTACCGTCGGCTTCGCCATCCCTGGCCTTGAAGGCCTCCTCTGCCCGGGCATATCCTTCAGCCCGAGCTAGCATATCTGCAAAATCCCTTGGATACTTCTTTTCCAGGGAGAACAACAAGTCGTTCTTCCAAAGGCCGCCCTTGAGGGCGGCCATGGCGACTGATTGATCCAGATTTCGGACTTCCAATGCGGTAGCATTAAACCGAGTGACGTAGGCCCGGATGGGTTCCCCCTCCTCCTGCTTGATGGCCATCAAGGAATTTGAACCTCGGCATGGCCGCCTACTACTGATGAAGTGGGCTGCGAACTGTTGACTCATCTGGTCAAATGATAAGATGGTACTCGGCTTGAGCGCCGAGTACCAATTCCTAGCAGCTCCTTTAAGGGTAGAGAAGAAGGCCCGGCACAATATGGCGTCTGGCGCGCCGTGGAGCAGCATCGTCGTTCGGAAGGCTTCCAAATAGTCGACCGGATCGATGGTCCCGTCGTAGCTCTCGAACTATGGGAGCTTGAAGTTCGGTGGGACCGGCTCCTGCATGATTTTCTACGAAAAAGGAGGGTCAGTGTAGACGTCATTACCGCGTGAGGGGGGAGTGCAACGAAGTTCTTCGATTCGCCGGCTCATTTCCAAGAGCCTTCGATCCAGGAGATCTTCACGGTCTCCGACCTCCCAGGCTTTCTGGTGGAATGGGCGTGAGGCTTCACCCTTGGCTGATCCATGATTCGAACAAGGGCTCTCCCTCCTCCGCCTCTCTAATTTGGGTATCGGAGGTCGGGATGCCCAGGTCGGTCGCTTTTGGACCGGATCACTTGACTTCGGAGAGTCCCACGTCGGTTGGGGTGGCACTGGGGCTTGTTGGTGCAGCACTGCCTACACCGCCTCTGTGAGACCATGAACCTGCTGGACGAGTTGGTTGAATTGCTCCATATCCACCACAGCTACGGATGGAGCCTGAGTCATCGGGGCTGGAGCGGGAACAGACGAGCTCGGACGGGATCGGGCTACGGAGGCCGTCGAGCGTCGAGTCGAAGCTCTCCTAGGAGGCATCTTCTCCCTGGAGAAGAGAAAAGGGAGATCTCCGGAGAGGGAAGAGAAGAGTCGTCGAGCACTCCTTTAAGAACAAGGGAACCTCGGAGGTTCAAGCCCTCCTTCTAGCGCCAATCTATTGGTGCAGAAATCCATCTTCGCCGGAGGTCGTCGGAGTCGAGGCCGCTGAGGTCGCCGTCGGGGACCTACAAAATGAAGTTCCGTCCGGGATCGGTGGGGGGTGGCTCCGACAGGATCCTCCGATGGTCAAGTTAGTTCCAGCCAACAGGAATGGAGTGCTCGAAATGAGTTCTGGAGCTTAGAGATGAGGAGGAGAGCTTAGAGAGTCGAGAGTTCAGAGAGCTTAGCCTTAGCATGTCGGGAGGGTCCTTTATATAGTGGAGCTTGATGGCGACAACTGCAGCCGCGTGCTGGTGGGCTGCTCGAGGTTTGGCGGAGTCAGTCTCATGGGATGATGCCGTGTGCAGCGGATTGAGGGTGACAGCCATCGCTGTCTGACAGTGGGTCGCTATCGCCGCCTGACAGTGGGTCGCTATCGCCTACGGCGGACTGACTGATGGTGATGGCTACAGAGCTTGCCGAATGAAGGGTTGAAGGCCTTCGTCGTGTGCCCATTTCGGAGGTGTTCGGGCTCCTAAAGAGGAAGATAGGAGGGAGTTCGGCTCCCATAGGCGTCTGGTTGGAGGTACGTAGCTAAGGCTCGTTCGCTGAAGAGTTCGGTCGCTGAGGATCCGAAGCTCGGCCGTCTGGGGTTCGGCCGGTTGTTGGACTTCGACTGAGACTTGGACACTTGAGAGTTCGGTAGGAGCTCGGTCGGCCAAAGTTCGGTGAGGGCGACCGCTGAGGAGTTCGGCCAATGAGAGGACTTCGTTGAAGCTCGGCCACTTGGAGTCGGTCCGAAGGAGTTTGGCCATAGGTCCGAAGGGGTTCAGCCGTGGGGAGTCCGAAGGAGTTTGGCCGCCTAGAAAGTTCGGTCTCGATGCTGGGAGTCTGAAAGAAGCTCGGGAGCTGACCAGTTCGGCCTGCTGGAAGAAGCTCGGCCGTTGGAAGTTCGGCTGAAGCCCATCTGCCGAAGCTCTTCTGCGGCTACTGGTTACATTAGGCTAAGCATCGGACCGGGCTTCGGTAGGAGCGAGATTTATCCCCAACAGTACCGATCCTTCTTTTTCTCAGAGGATTATGTAAGAGCCCATTTCGTCGAACTTCAAACTTCTCTAATTTGAAAGCTATGATGAAATCTCTGATCTGATCGATCATCTGAAGGTCTTTTGAACCATGATGCTGCTCCATAGTACACCAGATGCCATCTTATGTCGAGCTTTTTTATCTACCTTAAAGAAAGCAGCAAAAAACTGATACTCGATGTTGAAATTAGGTACGATCTTTTTTTTATCAGATGAGCCATTAGTTTATGGCTCACTTCGTCAGCAACCAACGTCCATGCTGAGATTCAAATTTTTTGATGCATATCAAGTAGAAGGAGAAAAAATCTATCTGAATTTATGTCATCTGATTTAATGCTACTGCATTGAAAGTCCAAAATCTGGATCAGTCTGTTGCAATGACTGCACTTAATGGTGGCCTTTAGAAGAATGATTTATTATTCTTCTTGGAGAAGAAGTACCCAAAAATTTTGCCAATTTACTAGCTTGGGTTAAAGGATATGTCCAAGTGAAAGAAACCTTCAAATTGAAGGATAAGAAAGTCATAGAAGAGCGACAGACAGGTGATTCTAATAAATCCGTAGCTGATGGAGGATCGAATGAAGTTCGACCGTGCTCATGGACTCCCTCCGAGCGCAAACGAGCCCAAACTCCTCGAGCTCATCATCAAAGAAGCTCCGATAGAAGGGTACGAAGAAGTTCTCCCTCCAGAAGGTTCTACAACTACGCCCTCCTCAATGTTCTAAAAATACAAGTATTGATGAAGATCAAAAAGCAACTTTCAAGGTCAAAAAGGATGTGCACTCATCCTAGCAAGTACAATCCTAATAAATACTGTCTCTACTATCGTGACCATGGCCACAATACTAAAGAATGCATTCAGCTCCAAGACGAGATCGAGGAGCTCATCAGAAGAGATCGACTGGGTTGATTCCTCGGATGATGGTTTGAAGCGAGAGAAGATCGATCGAGGGCACTGCCACAGTCTGAACCACCAAGAAGAAAAAAATAACAAGAAGATTGACCGTCTCTCGGCATCATCAATACTATCTCTAAGAGATTTTGGTGAGAAGAGGCCAGCGGCTCTGGAGGATCAATGAAGATGGAGGACTAAAGAACCCATAATTTTCACTGAGATAGATGCATGGAGAGTACAACTCCCACACAATGATGTGATTATAATCTCTTTAAATATAGCGGACTATGATGTATGTCGCATCCTAGTTGATAATAAAAGTTTGGCGGACGTCTTATTTTATGATGCTTTCTCCAAAATATCAAAATCTAATAGTCAGCTTGGACCAATAAACTTCCTCCTAATAGGCTTTGCTGGTGCTGTAGTACCAGTTGAAGGTATAATAACTCTAGTTGTGATTGTCGGACAATATCTAAAATAATTCGAAGTGCAAGTAGATTTTTTGGTAGTAAAAGCTCCCTCCACTTACAATGCAATTCTTGATCGATTTGGTTTAAATACACTTCGGATGATAGTATCTACTTATTATTTGAAGATAAAGTTTTCGATAAGTTATGAAATCGGAGAGGTCAGAAGAGATCAAGCTCTAGCAAGGCACTGCTACTCAATTGTCCTACGAAAGGAAGCACAGTCCAACCCTTATCCTATTGACGGGCTAGATGTCCGCAATGATTTTGCCAAAGAATGGGGCGAGCCCATAGAAAATCTTATGACCATCCTCCTGAATAATGAAAACGTAGAGCATATGGTGCAAATTGGCTCCAATTTAGAAGATGAAGTTTGGGAGCAACTCATCACCTTCTTATGGAGGAATGCCGACATCTTCACCTGGGTTCCAATGGATATGCTTGGGATTGACGTCAAGGTTATGGAACATCGACTGGCCATTGACCCCAAGCATCAACCAATGAAAGAAAGAGTTCGAGGCCATGCACCAAAAAGATAGAAGGTAATAGCAAAAGAAGTTGACAAGCTTCTCAACATCGAATTTATCTGAGAAGTTAGCTATCCAACTTGGATCTCTAACGTGATTCCAGTCAAGAAAGCCAACGGCAAGTGGAGGATGTGCATCGATTTTAAGAAATTTAATAAGGTCTGCCCAAAAGATAGCTATTCTTTGCCAAGAATTGACCAACTAATGGATGCGACTTTAGGCTACGAGCTCCTCACCTTCATGGATGCCCTCTCTGACTACAATCAAATTCGAATGGCACCAAAGAACGAGGAGAAGACTGCTTTTATTACTAACCATAGTCTTTACTGTTACAAGATCATGTCCTTCGGACTTAAAAATGCAGGCGCGACTTATCAGCGCTTGGTCAATAAAATCTTCAAGGAGCAGATCGACCATAATATGGAAGTTTACGTCAATGATATGCTAATCAAAAGCCGAAAGATTGTCAATCATGTCGCCGACCTTGAAAAAGTTTTTGATATGCTGAGAAAATATAAGATGAAGCTGAATCCAACCAAGTACGTTTTTGAGGTTGTCTTAGAAAAATTTTTGAGATTCATGATCTCGAGACAAGGGATCGAAGCCAATCCGAAGAAAATTTGAGCTATCCAGAAGATGACTACTTCGAAGTCCATCAAAGAAGTTCAACGCCTGATCGGAAAGATGACATCTTTGAATCATTTTATCTCTAGATCGATCGAACGCCGCATGTCCTTCTTCCAAATCCTCAAGAAGCCGAAAGATTTTTACTAAACTCAGAAATGCCAAAAGACGTTCGACGAGCTCAAGAACTACCTCGGCTCACCCTCCTACTAGCCAAATCCAAATTCGAAGAGGAGCTGTTTCTCTACTTTGCGGTCTCCTCTGCAATGCTAGCAATAGTTCTGATCAAAGAAGAGATGAAAGTATAGCGATCAGTCTACTATATCAGTCGGATCCTAAGAGATACCGAGATTAGATATACAAAATTAAAAAAATTGACTTATGCTCTTTTAATTGCAACAAAAAGATTTCGACCTTACTTCCATGAACATGTTATAACACTCCTCACTGACCAGTCGATTAAAGCAATTCTTCATCAACGGATGCTTCCGAAAGAATTGCAAAATGGGCCATTGAATTAACAAAATTCGATATCAACTATCGAACTCAACCAGCAATCAAGGCTCAGGCACTGGCCGACTTCATAGTTGAATGCACCATTCCAAATGAAGCCGAGCTTGAATAGAACAGGACCGGCATCCCATGGTTGCAACCTAGCCTTCTTGAAGAAAGTGTCAACCTTTTCAAAGATTTTTGAACTCTATACGTGGATGGTTCGTCCAACTCTAGAGCAGGTGCGGGGTTAGTCTTAATCAACTTCGAGGAAGTCATCGCCAAGTACGTGCTATGCTTCGAATTTCTTATAACTAATAATGAGATTGAATATGAAGCACTGATCGTTGGGTTAAAAATAGCAAAAAAATTAAAAGTAGATCAGCTTCAAGTCTATAGTAATTTTCAATTAGTGGTCGGTCAAGTTAGTGGCAACTATGAAGCACGAGAGAAAAGTATGATGAAATACCTTGAGAAAATAAAGAATTTAACTCTGACCTTTGGTAGTTTTGGCATTCGACAAATTTTGAGGATAGAAAATACGAGAGCTGATCTTTTTTCTAAATTGACCACTTCAGTTCTAGTCAAACTATCCAAAGAAATATTTTTTGAAATTCTAAAATGCCCAAGCTTAGAGGAATCATAGCTCGTTATGCAGACAAAGCTCAAGCCGAGCTGGATTGATCTGTTAGTTGTCTATCTCAAAAAGAAAGTTCTTCCTCATGATTCGAAAAAAGTTCAAAAACTCAGGAATCAAATCTTTCGATACATTTTGTATGATGGTAAGTTGTATAAAAGATCGTATTTGCTACCGCTATTGAAATATCTTCGACCTTCAGAGGTCGACTTTGCATTATGAAAAGTGCACGAGAAAATTTATGGAAGTCATATAGGAGCCAGATCCCTATCACAAAAACTACTTCAGTAAGGATACTGTTGGGGATAAATCCCGCTCCTGCCAAAGTCAAGTTCGGTCCCAACCTAATGTGGTCAATGCGGAAGAACTTCAGCGGACGTGTCCTAGCCGAACTACTACATCCGGCCGAGCTTCTCAGCGGCTGAGCCTCAACCGAAGTCTTTCAACCAACCGAACTATCAAGCGGCCGAGCTTCAGACTCTTAGCGGTCGAACTCCTCAAGCGACCATTCTCTCAGCCGGCCGAGATCCTTCAGGCCCCTAGCGGCCGAACTCCTCAAGCAGCCGAACTACTTATTGCCCGAGCCCCTTTGGACTCCGAGCGGTCGGGCTTCGGCCGAGACCCCGGCAGCCGAGCTTGTTCCAACCCTCTTAGCGGCCGAGCTCCCCGAACTTCTTCCCAGCAGGCGAACTCCCCAGTGCCCAGGCTCCGGGCCGAACTCCTTCGAACTCCCAGCGACCGGGCTTCAGCCAGACCCCTGCGGGAGCTGAACTTCCCCAAAACCTCCTCTCGGGCCGAGTTTCTACGAAAGCCGGACTCCCTATAGGCTTTTTCAATGGACGAGCTTCTCAATGGCCAAACTCCTTGTGATGGATTCCTGCAGGCAATCTCGCTACGGTTATACAACAATAACGATCGGCATTTATCAGCAATAATGATCGGCATTTATCAGCAATAACGATCGACATTGATCAGGACGGTTACAACAAGCTCCCTCTATAAAAAGGACCCTCCGAATACCTTTATGCCAGGTTCTGAAAACCCTTTTCTCTTCTTCTATACTCTACCGAGCATTCCATTCCTATTGACGGGAACTGACTTGAGCATCGGAGGGTCTTGCCGGAGCCACCCCCACCGGCTCTGAGCCAGACTTTGTTTTGCAGGTCCCCGTAGGCGACCTCATCGGCATCAACTCCGGCAGACTCCGACGATGATGAATTTCTGCGTCAACAGATACTATTGATCAATCTTGTACCATGATTCGATGGAGTACATCAAAAAATATGACCACTGTCAGATAAATGCAAATATACAAAGACAGTCGGCCTAGAGCTTACTCCACTAAGTGCACCTTGGCCATTTATGCAGTGAAAAATGGATATACTTGGCTCTTTTCCAACGACATTCGGACAATGAAAGTTTCTCCTGGTTACAATCGACTACTTCACCAAATGGATCGAAGCCGAACCACTAGCAAAAATTATTGAGACCAAGGTATAGGACTTCATCTAGAAGTTAATCGTCTGTCAGTTTGGTCTACCCCGAACTCTCATAATAGATAACGGATGATAGTTCGCTGGGATGAGATTCGCTGAGTTCTGCGAAGATCTAAACATCTTCCATCACTTTACGTCAGTAGCTTATCCACAAGCAAATAGGGAAGCTGAGATAACCAATCAGATCCTATTGTAAGGCATCAAGATAAGGCTTGATAAAGTAAAGAAGGCCTGGATGGATGAACTTTATCACGTCCTCTGAACGTACCGAACTACTCAAAGGTTATCGATTGAAAAAATACCATTCATCTTAGCCTTTAGAATGGAGACAGTCATCCCAGTCAAGCTTAAACTTCCATCAGCATGGGTGGTAGCCTTCAATGAGCAGCATAACTTATAGGCCTCATAATCAACCTCGATCTACTGAAAGAAAAAAGAAAGAAAGTTCAGATTTAGATGGCGGCCTATAAACAAAGGATGGCCCGATACTTTAACCCCAAAGTCAGAGGTAAAATGTTCAAAGTAGGAGACTTAGTGCTTCGATGAGCCACCATCTCTCAGTCTCAAAGTTAGGAAAAGCTCACCCTGAATTAAGAAGGTCCGTATGAAATAGAGGAGGTCATTCGGTCCGAAACTTATCGTTTGAAGAAGCTCGAAGGAACAACGCTCTTCCGATCTTGGAATTCAAAAAATCTGAGAATGTACTACCATTAATTTTTCTTCAATAAAACTCCTTCATTTCAACATTATTATTTTTTAGTGCAAAAACTATATGATAACAGAAAAGAAGCAATCAAAAATGATCATATTAATCTTGACAAATTAAAGGCCTCATTCATTTTAGATAAGATGAGGGGAGAGGCTCTGACAACGGATCTTATGTGCCCCTATAGTTCATCAGGAATAGAAGAAGAATCTCATCCTGATGTGAGCAAAATCGAAGATCTCATTCATTTTAGACGAGATGAGGGAAGAGACCCTGACAATGACCCTTAAGTGTCCCTACAGTCCATTAGGAATAGGAGGAGAACCTCATCCTAACGTGAGCAAAATCGAAGACCTCGTTCATTTTAGATGAGATGAGAGAAAAGGTCCTGACAATGGCCCTTATGTATTCCTACAGTCTGTTAGGAATAAGAGAAGAACCTCATCCTAACATGAGCAAAATCGAAAGCCTCATTCATTTTAGATGAGATGAGGGGAGAGGCCCTGACAATGACTCTTATGTGCCCCTACAGTCCATTAGGAGCAAGAAAAGAACCTCATCCTAACGTGAGCAAAATTGAAGGCCTCATTTTAGATGAGATGAGAGAAAAGACCTCGACAAGATCTTCTTCAACTTTAACAGGAGATAAGATCTCCTTCAACCTCGGTTGGAGATAAGATTTTCTCCAACCTCGGTTCGGAGATAAGATTTTCCTCGAATTTCAACATCACATCAACAGGATATAGTGTTAGATATATGTGCCCTAGAAGCCAGAATTGGCTGACACTTGTAATACACTTCTAGGGGCAAAATTATAATTTTGACTATAATCAATAAAATGGGTTATTTTCTATCACATATGTGTATTTAGTGTCTGTGATACATCCTTTGAGTTAATGGTAATGATAATTCATATTTTCAAGAGTTGAAAATTTAAGACATGAATAATCATTATTAACTCATAAAATGCTCCCGACCATAGGATCATCACGAGGATGGTGATTGATCCGGAAGGTTGGTGTACAATCGCTTCTCTTTAGTAGATGAGTCTTGAGTCTACGGTGTGGAGACACCGGAGCGAGAGTACAGGTACTCGTTAGAGAACGAGGGCACTGAGCGTGACCACCTCGAGTAGTCATTAGGGAAGTCTACCTTCTCGTCAATGACTGACTCGATGCTGCAGTAGTGTGTCTGGTTCTTTGACCTGAGATGCATCGGCAGTTCACCTTGAGGGTGTTATAGTTTGACTACACCATTACTCGGATCTCCTAGCCATATGGAACCCTGAGGTGTATGTTGGCTATAGCATGTTCATTGTAGGAACTGGATTGCATCAAGATGGAATCTATCTACCTCGGTGGTAGAGGAGCAGCCCTATGATGATCATGAGAATCAAGTCCAGAAGCCCATGGCCATGGCAGAGTGAAATAATAGAAAGAGTTTCTATTTAGATTTTCACATTGGACTCGAATCGAATGATTACATCATATGACAGAGACTAGGGTTTGACGAGTTCACCTTAACCCTAATCTGATCGGGGCTCAAGATAGAAGAACTTAATCACACAGGTAGCTGCACCAAGAGGTTCGCATTCAGCTCTGATGGGTTGCCACCATATACTGCTAGGTGTCACTGGTGGATTTTGGGAGCAATTAGAATGATTTAGATGATCGATCATTCTAGCTGTTCGAATCAGAAGAGTTCTGATCCATCGAAAGGAGTTTCGATGATGTCGATGATAGAGATCATGACATATCCCATTACCATACAGAACTGAACCTAACTGGGTCACACAAACAAGGGTTTGAATCTGGTGATCATCAATTGAACTGATCTAGTTCAATTGATCTGAATGAGATTCAATTAGGTTCAAGGAAAATCGTGCTAGCACTCGATTGAACCTAACGTTCTTCTTTTACTATCATAAATAAGTTGTCCTGACTGAGCCAAAGGAGTTTGTGCTCAATCAGAGGCCTTCATATGGTCTGACTGGAGGTTGTCCAAGTCAGAAAAGGTTGTCTTATTTTGTAAGACATTACCTGCCATTTTTGGTCACCTGCCATTTCTTGTTCCTTTGACTTTGGTCAAAAGTCTACCTTTGACTGGTCAAATGTTGACCATTGACACTTTGACTTTTGACCACATGTCATGCACCTATTGGAGAGCTGGTGGGGGCCTGTCCCCCTGCCAGAACCTGGCAAGGAGGAGGGCGCACGCCAAGGGTGGCGTGTGCCCAAGTTGGAGGCGCCTAGGAGTCCTTGTTGGACAAGGACTCCATCTCCTTTTTGGATTCCAATTAGAGTTCTCCTAAGAACCAACTTTGACTGGTCTTAGGCGCCCTCTAAGGAGGAATCCAGGGGACTCTATTCCCACCAATCAGATTTAGATCTGATTTCACAAAGGGTTGTGATTGGTTGGGAAGGAAGAGGAGTTGGATCACAGCTTAGTCTATAAATAAGACCCTGCGCCCAACTCAAAGAAGATGAACAATTCTCCATGCCCCAAGGCTGCCTCTCCCCTCCTTCCTCCATGCCAAGTCATCTTCTCCCTCTCCTCTCCACGTCCAAAAGAGTTTTGGATCTTGGTTGGTGCAATTCCAGATCAAGAGAAAGGCGATCAAAAGCTAGAAGGCTGCGCTGCTGCAAAGGACGACTGCTGATCTTCAAAAGAGTTTTGAAGATCCTCCAGATCAGATCCAGATCTGATTTTTGGAGATGTGATAGAGAAGAAGAGGATCTCCTAGATCCAACCCTGAGTGGATACCGGTAGAGGCCAGGCGCTTGCGTGGCTAGATCCAGAACCTTCCGCTGCTTACAGGATCATCAAGGGTAATAGGATTACCCAAATCAAGGTAAATTAAATTTGATTTAATTTATCTTATTTTATTTTAATTTATTAAAATAATAAGAATTAGATCTAAAATATCAAGATCTGATTTAGATCAAAGAGAAAAATTTTTGAAATATATCTCTTGATCTGATCAGATCTGAACGAACCTGGATCCGGAAAATCAGGATTTTCCTTCAACTGGTATCAGAGCCAAGGTTCTAAAAGTATTTAGATCTAATTTTAAATTTATTTTAATTAAAAAATAAGTGATTTTAGATGTCACATGAGATGTGATCAGATCTAAAATCAGAAAAAATTAAAATTAAATGATTTGGATCTAAGATTAGAAAATATGCATGACTAGTTCTAAAATAGAATAGTTCTATAGAATAGTTCTTGCATGTTTTGATTTAATTTGATTAAATCATATTTTAGATCTATTTATTTACTATTTTTTGATATTATAAGTGTTATAATAACATCTAAAAAATAGCAAATAAAAATTATTTAATTTTAAATATCATATGAGATATGATTGATGCATGTCTAGACTAGTTGTAGAATAGTTCTACATAATTGTCTAGATTAGAATTTATTTTGATTAGATCAATTTAAATCTAATTTTTTAGATTATTATGAGATAATTTAGATCTGAAAATATGCATGATTCGATACATGAGATGTATGCAAAATATGCCATGATTAGATCTAATTTGTATATGAGATATATGATATAGATCTAAAACTATTTTGTAGTATTACATGTTCCTGATTAAGGCGTTCCTCTTGGCCGTCCGGTCATAAGAACGAAGAAGGGTTTAAAGGCCCTCTCTTCCCATTCGATGGGGTGTTCTTATGATGTGTAGGGGTGCTGCGCATGTTCGTCCTTAATCAGAAATCCAAAACTTACTTTCTGCAAAACCCTAGATCCTGAAACCCTAGGATTTATTGTGCATATTTTGTTTATGAACCCTACTTAATTAAGAATTAAGTTTATGGAATATTAATTAGGTCTAAAATTGAGAATTTCAGATCTAAGACATATTCTTAATACTGGGTTCGGGCTTGGGTAGCTCAATTAGGTCTAAGCGGTTGATCAAACCGAATCAAGAGTTGGTTAGATGGGATCAACAATGCTTAAATTGACCAGCCTAATAGGATTAAGTCTGGGTCAAGATCGAGTCACGATCAAGCAAGACCTAATTAGGCTCAGAGGTTAGAGTCTGGATTGTAGGCTAACCCAATTGGTTCTGACTCAACAATTTGGTGTCTAAGGTAAGTTTGGCACATACGACCGACTGGTTTTTAATTGGAAGCTACTCGACCTGAATGCATTCTTGTACGAGTTAATGGCATATTCCTTCCACCGGTCTCACTTACCTGGCCATATCTGTTGACACAGTTCTGATATCACGTTTTTTTTATCTCTCTCCTCCTCGTCATCTTTCTCCCTCCTCTCTTTCCTCCCATCTTCTCTTTGTCATCTACTCTTTTTTTCTTTTTCAATTCTCTTATTATTTCAACGGCAAGCAGGGCTTTTTTTATAGGGTCAAAGAATTTGATTTGTTCATCAAATTTTCATCAAAACAGGTTAAGACTCGAAAACCAAATACAGTTAAGGATCATGGGTATTCTGACCGTCGTCAAAAAACCACTCTAAGAAAACTCTTTAAAATTAACCCAAAGATTCAAAGGTCGGGATTTAATCTCAGCCGTTGGAATCGACCATTTGCGATCGAATCTGACCGTCCGGATCACATATGAAAATAAAGCGCTTCAGACTTTAGGTTTATGTCGGGATGAATCTCGGCCGTTGGATCTCGATCGGGAGCTGCGGATGCCATCCATCAGCGCCTTCTTCTCGTTCCGTGCCGATCAAGCTTCAAGTGAAAACCGCCACGTTTTGATCAGGCCGAATTCCCAAATTACCCTCCGTGGAGCCATGCGCGAGCTCGGTGTTGCGTGAATCGCCGGGATTCTTCAGCAATCAACGCGCGCTTTTATTCTATGAAATTCCGATTACCCTTAAGATGGTCCACCGTGCGCCGCAACAAAATGCTGACGTCATCTGATGTCAGGCTGCGTCGGCATATTTTTTTTTTTTTTTGAAATTCATTCTGGTGCTGTTTAAAAGGTCCGTTTTGCCTGAATTTTTTCCATCTGAACCAAAAAAATGAGTCTTCATATTGCTGGCCTTCTTTCCTACAATAAGATTAATAAAAGTATCAATTTCTAATAAAATAGATTAATTTATTTTATAATTTAATACTTTTATTAGTATATTTTTACCACTTATCAGTAGGATCATGTCTCCATCCCTCAGCCTCCTGCTATCCTCATGATCTTGCATGGAAGTGCATAGATGAGCACTAGAACCAGAGTCAAGCACCTAACTGGATGCAGAAGAAATTATAAGGTTAGACTCATAAATGAGCATTACCTCCAGAAGACCTTTCCTTCTTGGTCTTCAAAATGGTCAGGTAAGTAGGGCAGTTCTGCTTCCAGTGGCCGTCGCTGTTGCAATGAAAATACTTTTCTTTGATAGTGGCCTTCTTCTTCGGCTCTGCCTTCTTCTTCTTTCCTTCTTCCATCTTCTGCTTTTTCACAGACTTTTTTTTTTTTCAGAATACTTCTTTGAAGAAGGTTTTCATAGCAAGAACTGAGCCTTTAGAATCTTTCATTGAAAGCTCAGTGATGACCAGCATGTTTATTAATTCAGCCAAAAAATTTTGAAGTTTATGCATGTGGTAATTCATGATGAATTATCCATATGCATCAGTCAAGGATTGCAGAATAACATCGTTCTGCAGATCCAAGTCTAACTTCACATCGATGCTTCTCAGCTCTTTCAAATCCTTGATCATCATCAGATAGTGATGTTGGACTGACTGTCCATCATGCATCTTAGTCTAAAAAATTATTTCATGACTTGATTACTTGGCTGGCGACCTCTATTCACCAAACATCTCTTTACAGGTGAGCCAATATTTGGTGAAGCAGTCTCGATTATCTTCATATTTGGCGCGAGCTCATCAGACATCGAGTCCAACATGTATATCTGGCCTTATTATCTTCGTCTATCATTTTTCAGAGACGCTCTCTGTTCAGTGGATGAGCGACGGTAAGGTGGAGAGATCCGATCCAATAATGAGTTAATTCTCAAAATCCAAATGATTTTGAGTTCCTGAGCCAATCTTTATATTGGGTCTGGTCAGTCTATGTGGTCCAGGATAATGCTAATGGGTTGGACGTAGATATTTTTTGATAGAGAGTCAAGATTAGTTAGATACATATAATTATGATTGACCAATTTATTTAAAAATATTTATTTTTTAAAATTAGCTTCTACTATTTTTTGATCCCTACATTCTTACTATAGAGATGCGAAAATCTTCTGATTAATGATTTCTAGTGGGTGGCGATCCACCAACTGACTCATCACCTCACCTAATAGTTATTGGTGATGGGTTAGCCAATGAGTGAACAACTTTGTTCAATGGATCTCTAATACATGGTGACTCAAACTTGGTCCTAATTCATGAATCTTCACCATATCCAGAATATTGATCCACTGCTTAGTTAAGTCAGACCCACCATTTGCATAGACTTGGATTCTTATTGGGTCTCTCACCGTATCCAAAGATATTGAGCCCCAAATCATCCTTCTCAGGCCGCATAGCATCCAATGCTTAATAGACATGATATTTCACTCTTTTCGGTGCAATCTGAGCCACTGTATGTCGAAGAGACAAATCAACCTGAAAGAAACACCGCACATTACAATAGGTGGAAGACCTTGACTTAAATACTTTTCTTAGGGAAGAATTGATTTAGGTCTCATAAACTGAGACATGTCATAGGTCAAACAATTATGACTAAAGCCTAGTGGCATGGGTTAGCTCGAGTATATTGATCCACCTCA
>QRFJ01006895.1:0-25840 GCA_006176705.1 Cocos nucifera
GACAGCCAGGATGCCCCCTATGCCGCCAGGGACGCAAAACCTTGCCATTGAGAGTTCTTTTGACATTTTATTTTAATAAGTTATTCTTGATGTCTAGCAGCTGATGGAAATTTAAGTTGGCCCCCAAAGGAAATTCCTAAAATAAGATGGCATTTATTTGCAAATATTCGAAAGAACAATTTAATAAAAAAAATAACATATAATGAAAGTGATTATATTCAAAAAAAACCCGAAATTCAAATATTATGCTTATGCAAGTGAGTTTACTTGGAATATATGAAACAACAAGCAAATCAAACCTCATCAGGAGACACAGGAACATCATGATCAGTCTCTTTTGTTGTAGGTGTAAGTATATTTGCAGGTAGCTTTTGATTCTTTACCATACCTACACCATACAAAGAAAGAAATTTTAGTTCAATATAGCTACAAATATGAAACTCATAATAGAGAAGTAAACTCAGTTCAACATACCTTCAGGAAGGACATTGCCACAATAATTCCTCACTCCTTTGCTATAAACTGTCCATAGCGACGTATCAGTGCTGCCAGATACAAAGCCTCTTACTGCAGGCATATACCAGATTATCTAATGTCAATTATGGTACAAGAGTAACACAAAAATACAAGGAATGAGAAATAGAAATGTCAATTATTTGAAATTTTAGGAAATAACACAAAAAGACTAAAGGACCTAACATGGTGCTCAATATTGAGAACTTCTGTGTGATTTCCCTGTCCAGTGATATTTGCATCAAGTAACTTGGGGTTTAGGTTACTAATTTATAGCATAAGTCGGCCTTTCATAGTAACATATGCCATAACTATAAATATGTAATGAGGACACCTCATGACCCTAATGACCATAATGACAAAGCAAGGTGACCATATGGTTTATCAAAAATTTGCAGCCCCATTCGCTCAAAAAAGAAATGGATAGACAACAAAATATTATTGTTTAGAATCTGCACAAATCTATGTGGATAAAGGACACTTAATGAAATGATGAACTTCAAGGCTAATTTTTGTGGATTTGAAACAAAGGGTCCTAACCATGAGCATAACCAATCTGGCTTGTTCCATGGTGTACTTGGCTAATTACTCCTATTAAGGGTTACATCTCCTCTTATGGCAGACTTTGCATATCGTATCTTCCATCTCAGTTTCCTCAACCTTTTTCTACTGTTGCTCATTACCTTTGAACTCATACACCAACTTGATGGCAAGTAACTCAACTTAGTTTTAACGGTCATCATGATAATTGTGTTGAAAATCCAGGTTTTTGCCTTTATCTTACTTCTTTATAAGACGCTATTTCGTGCATATAATATTCATAAATTCATCTTCACAAGATCAAAGAGAGGTCAAATGCATGAGTGCCAAATGGAGCACAAGAATAACAAAAAAAGTCTCACCAACAAATTCAACTGGGAAAACTGTGCATTTTTTTGCAATTGTAACATTTTTATCGGGAGTAGAAACCACTGCATTTGGGGTAATATGTTGAGTCTTATTGAACCACCATAGGCTGGTCTCATTAAGAACCTGAAAGTTAAAGCGCCATTAATAACATGTGCCAAAACACGGATTGCTGAAGAAAATAATGGATGACATCTTTGATTCCAAAATTAAACACTTATCATTGGCGACGTCTTAGTATATTTTTACAATTTATAGCTAGACCTAAGTTATCATTCATTGAACTAAGAAATTTAAGGATATGAATGAGGATTCATCTGAATTTACAAAAGCCTCACAAATGCAGAAATTACTGCCAGAATGAATTTAAATGCAGGCAGTTTATATTTTGTAATTGAAGATGTCATTTTGGGCAGTGCGAAACAAAAAAAGAATGTCACGATTTTCCTTATGTAAGATGATTAAATTGAAGACATTTGTGTACAAAATATGATTTAGGCTAAGCTTAGGCATTTAGTGATCAAAAGCAAAATTAAGGGAACAGAAAGAACAACAAGCAGTTACAAAGGATTACATGAAAGTATTTCTAAGAATAGAGGTAAAACAATCATAGAATGTTTGATTAAGAAAGAGTTTAAGCATAAATTCTCTTTGTGAGGCCCACATGGTAGTTTTCTTTCTTCTAAATGTTTCAACAAGGAATAATCTTTATGTAATTCTTGCAAGGCCTTTTTGGCATTATCATGCCTAATATTTCCTACAATAAAAATTAATTGGATATTGCCAGCAAGACTCTTCATGAAGAGTTCTTTTCCTCTTAGGTACAGGGTAATTTATTAAAATTTTAATTTAGTGTTTTATGCCAGTTTTATCAAGGTTAAATACTTTTCTTCCTTTCAATTGACATGTAAGGGATTCATACATGGAGGTGTTTACTGTTATTCTAGGATCAAGCTACAAGTTTTACAAACTGATTTGATTTTTCAAATCTTGAGAAAAAGGATTAGAAATTTTCCATATTTCAGCAGAAAATCAGAAAGTAGGGAGCAGTGTTTTATGCCAGTTTAATCAAGGTTGAAAATTTTCAATCCCTTCAACTGACATGCAAAGGATTCATACATGGGAGTGTTTACTGTTATATATCTAATGTTTTAGATCAAGCTACAATAGTTACAAACTAATTTGATTTTCAAATCTTGAGAAAAGGGATTAGAAATTTTCTGTATATCAGCAGAAAATCAGAAAGTAGGGTCACATATAAAATTAAAGGCAATTTCATGGCCCAAGATTGAAGTAAAACACAGAAAGAAATTAAAAACAGAGCAAACCCACCAAAATATCCATATACATATACATATACATATACATACTTACAGATATACAATATATACTGTCATCTGGCAATAGATTCCATATGTTGAAATTCTTCAGAGTCCCAACAGTAGAACTGAATCAAGTGTCCCAAATGATACCTACATAGAGTTTTTAGAACTCTGATCAAAAGTCTAGATAGGTCTAGAGTCAATCATGGGACCCATAAAGATATAGTCCCAATCAGTGGGACTCTTGGTCATAGAGTTTCAATCCAGTGGAACTCTTGACCATAGAGTCCCAGACTATCGAGACTCTCGATCAGCCATCAAATTAAGTAGAAATTCCTATTATGTGTGACCCCATAGGTTTGAATCCTAAGCCAGTAGCATAGAAACTAATTTTCTATACCAATCGATGTGACCATCTAGCAATGGTACTCGACGTCCGGATAGGTCGAATAGTCACAATGCAATATCGACAAATCTGTATTATATGGTTACCGTATAATTCATCCTCTTGATCTCAATCTCAAAAGATGACCTAGGGTTTAGCTATCAATCCTAGAAAATCATCTACAGTCTATTTCAAATTCAAAATTCAGTATCCATCGAATGGACTACCCCGATCAAGATTTTACTAAATTGAAATATAGTGATGCAATTACTCCAACACTTGAAGGGATCAATCCCATCTTGACTCACACACCAACTTCATAAGTACTTGACTGTACCAGTAGCCTTCCATCACTGAATTAGAAATTTAGGTAGTTCGGTACCTAAGTGTAGTGAGTTGCTTCCAAGTCACTGTGGTGATCTCAGATCAAAGGAATACTTATACCCATATCCTTTGCAAGCAACTCTTGATAGTAGAGAGCTCCATGATTGGATCACGTTCAGCGAAATGTATTCCTACACTTCACCTACATGCCATAACAATATCTCCATACTTCTTAGTTAAGAGGACAACCAATACTTATGGCACACAACGATCTACACTCGATACGCCGTTGTCCTCGATAATAATGAATCATTTGGTCATGAACTAGTTTAAGGACTAAACGATAAATCCTCCTTTATCGAGTCTAAATAGTCCTTAAGACTTCATCATAGAGTTCATTACAAGAAGATGTAAAAACGTGATGAAATGCCAGAATAATAATTTTATTCATTTAAAATTTAAGTATGAATTACATTCAGCTTAACCATCTACAACCTGGATGATTGACTTTAGGATACATTTTCCAATAAGATATTGATATAAGTGTCTCTTAGATCTGAGATCACCACGGTGGCTTACAAGCAACTCACTGTGCTTTGGTATTGGACTATCTAAATTTTTAATTTAGCAATGAAAGATTTTTAGGTACAATCAAGTACTTGTAAAGTTAGTGAGTGATCAAGATGGGATTGACCACTTCAAGAGATTGGAGAAAATACATCGTTGTATTTCAATTTAGCAAAACCTTGGCCAGAATAATCCATGAGATGGAATTGGTATTTTGAAATACAATGTGAATGACCTAATCAGAGTTGACAGTTAAACTCTGAGTTATCCTATGAGCATTAAGGTCAAGGAAATGAATTATAAGAAAACTATATCTACATGGATTCTAAGAGTGTTGCTTTACACATTCAACCTATCTGACCATTGGGTATCATTGCTAGATGATTACTTCACTTGGTACAAAAATTTATTTCTATACTACCGACTTAGGTTCAAACCTATAGGATCACACACATAAGAGGTCTTGATTTGATCGGATGGTTGATCAATGATTTAGAATCATTCTAAGGTCAAAACAATCAATACGATTGATGTTTTGACCTAGTACAAGTATTGTAAGAGGATCGATTAGTAGTTAGATTGCTAATTGACTTAATTTGATTAAGCTAAAGGACTAAAATTAAGTCTAGTTAAATATAATTTAATTAGATTAGGTTTGGGCTTGATTGGATCAAGTTCATTTGGTTTATTGGATGAACCAATTGCAAGGAAGAATAAGTCCCTATTCAATCAGAACTTGTACGCACCCAATTTCTAATTTAATTAGAAATTAAACTAGATTTAAATTTGATTTAATCTAATTTAATTAGGCTATTAGTTGGACTAAGATCATCTCTATTTGGGTTGCATTAGTTTTGATTTAATTGGGTTCAAATAATAATTTGGACCAAGTCAAAACTAGAAGTCCTAGTGTGACTAGGATTTCTCCATCTTGCGTCACTAACTGCTTGTCGTTATAGCATCAAATAAAAATTAAACCTAATTTTAATGTTAAGTAGGACAGTGGTGAGTCGAGTGTCGATTTTCTCAAGGATTGAAGACTAAGTTACATCAATTTTATTTAAAAATAAAATATTTTAATTTAATTTTAAAGCAAAAATTTAAATAAGAGAGTAAATTAAGAGTTTAACAAATTAAAAGAAAAAATAAAAAGAAAATAAATACTTAATTACTTAGGGCTTTTGAGAATTAATGAGAATTATTCTAGAATTTTGAATCCATCTTCTACATGGTTGTGGTAATTCTTTTTAATGGAAAATTTTATTATTTTTAAAAATTTAGTTATGATTATAATTTATTTTCTTAGAGTATGAATTATATCTCTTGATAATGATCTATCTCCATGAAATCATAAACTATTCAATACTTTAATTTTTAAAAATTAATAACATGACTTTTAATGATTATTCTCTACCCATCCTAATGAATATAATTTATTAAGATCTTTAATCAATTAATAAGTATGTCAAATAATCAGGATCTCATGCATAAAAGATAAATTTTAATAAAAATTGAACTAGAGAACATGTTTGCATAAAAATTAATTACAAAAGATAAAGACAAAAAAAATACAACCCATGTCAAAAGATTCATCTGCTCTCCTAGAATCTAGCTCCTTAGCCGTGCATGGTTGACGATCTACTTGCTCTCGACATCTTCAAAGCTGCTTTGATTGAAGGTTGGAAGAGGAAGGAAGAAAGAAGGAGGAGAAGAGAGACAAGGAGAGAAGAGAACTCTTTTTCTCTATTTCTGGCATAGAAGACTTTATCTCAGGCTATGGGAGTAAGAGTGTTTAAATAGAGGAGGAAATAGGGTCTTCAGAATAATTTTCAAAGTCAAAATCCGAGTCTGGATCGATTTTAAACACCATGACAAATTTTGGCCATTGATCTATGATCAAATGGTCCAAAATTAACTCAAAAACCATCAAGATTAGCTGCTAAACCCCTTAATCAAGCCTTTGGGTTAATTCTGTCCATAAATCACCTCCTAGATGAATTTCCATCGTTGGATCACGCAAAATCACCTCTAAAATTCTTAATCAGGTCGGAATGAATATCTATCATTGGATCTCCACTGAGATCAATGTTGACCATCCGATCATGCAATACTATTGCCATAGACCGCCATGGATTGGATGCGATGAATAACGCAGCAATCAGAAGCTGGCATGCTGGAGAAAAAGACCAAAATGCCCCTATATGTCATGATAAAAATATTGTAGACCTCTTAATGGTCTGGGTCTTCCACATGGCACGCACTGATTGGCCACATCTGCTGAGCTAGGCAGTCCGCGCCTATTCCATGGACCGACTGATCGGTCCACCATGCATCGACCTCTTTTTTTTCTTTTTTTTTTAATTTAAACTTATAGACTTCATAATTTTTTCGTTTTAGTTCTGATTTGAGTGAAATTTGTTATGTTGGAACCCATAAATCATGCTCTTCGCATTGATGGACTTCTTTCCTACAACATACTAATAAATTATTAATTTTTAAAATAAATATCAATTAATATTGATTTAATACTATTGTTTAGTAATTTATGGTAATTATCACACCTCCTAACTTGGGTTTTACTCGTCCTCAAGTAAAAAAAAAAAAATTAGAGATATATATCGACTTGATAAAATGTGAAAGTTTTTTTAGGTCATCCTAAAGTTAGTTGATACCTGATTAGGAATTTAAGAAATACATCATTGAATTATTAAGTCCTTCTAAATAGTGGTTAAGTGAAGAACATAAAATTTTAGAGCTTTTCTTTGACCAATTTCCAACATTTATTCTTTAAATTCTCTATTTTTAGTATGATATAGAGTTTTTTTTTTGCATAAAAGATATTTTTTTTGCATAAAAGATACATATATCTATATATATATTTTATAGCTAGTGTAATGTTTTAACCTTTTAAGCTTTCTATCTAATCCTTGTAGCAAGCTTTAGACCAATAACTCTCAAACCATTTGATTTTAGGGCATTAGGTGTAGAGCACCCATTCGGCTTACTAACTTGAGTCAAATAGGCTATAGGTTAAAACTAACTATATAACAAACTTCTACACATTGCCCACTTTTTGACATGAATAACATTGCTTACTTTGGCAATAGGACCTGGTTACTTGATGGAAGACCAATGTTTAGAACTTGTTTTTTATTCTTCTTCTTTTATTCTTATCAATTTTTTTTCTCACTCTACCCATATAAAGTAGATTCTTTATTGAATATAGATTGGAAGAAGATTTTAGAATTACTCAAAAATTTATCTATTCTAGATCTGACCATTATTGGATTTTCTTAATAATTGGGTCCTTAGTATTTCAAAAATTTTCTAAACCATTAATCAATCATCAATTAAAATATCAAAAAAAATTTAAATCAGCACAAAAATGAAATTAGGTACATAAGACTAATTATTATCATACCTAATAATTTAGTTATTTTTATTATCCTTTTTCCCAACTTAATTTCCATTGTCCTTAATGGAGGAAAGAAAATGAGTGTGATAAATGATAGAAAAATAATAAGGAAAGAGTTCACCTAATTTAGTATGATTCTGATCTTGGCTTGGACTTTATTTGTTCTTTGTTCAGTATGAGCTTGTAATTCTCTTCCCACTTAGTTCTGAAATAAAGATAAACTAAAAAAGAAATGTTAAATGTAAAAAGCTAGGTTGTCTCCCAATAAACACTAAGTTTAACATCTTCGGCTAGATTTGTCCAAAAATTAATCCGAGTAGATCGATTTTAAAGAACCATAGCTTCTTCATTAGATTTAGTGGGTAGTTCCAAGAAAGGTTTCAATCGTTGTCCATTAACTTTAAAAGTAACACCATTACTTGGGTTTTTAATTTCTATAGCCCTGTGTGAGAAGACTTCTTTAACTATATACGGTCTAGTTCATCGAGATCTTAATTTATCCAAAAATAAGTGTAGCCTAGAATTGTATAGAAGAACTTTTTATCCAGGTGTGAAAGATTTTCTATTAATTACTTTGTCATGAAAAGTTTTAGTTTTTTCTTTATAAATTTTGGCATTTTCATAGGCTTCATTCCTTATTTCCTCAAGTTCATTAATTTGTAATTTTCTCAGATCACCGGCTGCATCCAAATTCATGTTCAATTGTTTAATGGCCCACATTGCCCTATGTTCTAAATCTACAAGCAAGTGACATGCTTTACCAAAACAAGCCTATATGGAGACATTCCTAAGTTGGTCTTAAAAGCTGTGCAATATACCTAGAGTGCATCTGTTAGTTTTAAAGACCAATCTTTTCTATTGGTGCTTACTATCTTCTCTAAGATTAGCTTGATTTAGTGATTAGAAACTTCAACTTGTCCACTTGTTTGCAGATGATAGGGTGTGGCCAGTTTATAGATAATGTTATATTTCTTCATCAATGTGCAAAGGATCAGTTGCAGAAGTGTGTTTTGCGATCACTAATATAGCTCTAGGAGTACCAACTCGAGATAGGATATTTTCTTTAAGAAATTTGATAACAATCCTACTATCATTAGTCATGGTACTGCCTCTACCCACTTGGATACATAATCAATGGCTACTAAGATATATTCATTCTCAAAAGATTTTGAAAATGGTCCCATGAAGTCTATTCCCCATACATCAAAAATTTCTATAATTAAAATTGAATTCATAGGCATCATATTTTTCTTTATGATCTGACCTATTTGTTGGTACCTACCATAATTTTTACAGTATTAATGGGTGTGTCTAAATAGGTTGGGCCAATAGAATCCATATTGGAGCACTTTAGTTGCATTCATTTTAGCTCCAAAATGACCACCACAAGCTTGGTCATGGCAAAAGGATAAAATGCTCCTAACTTCTTCATCTAGGAAATGCATTCTTATGATTTGATCAGGACAATGTTTGAATAAATATGGATCATCCCAAATAAAATATTTAATTTGAGAGAAAAATTTGTTCTTGTCCTGAGTGGTTCGGTGCATAGGAATTTGGTTAGTGGCTAAGAAATTTACTATGTCAGTGTACCATGGTTCTGATGTTACTGACAATAATTGTTCATCAGGAAAGGACTCATTAACAAGTATGTCCTCAGTTGGTGCAATTGTTAGATGAAATAAATGATCTACCACTACATTTTTTGTACCTTTCTTATCCCTGATCTCTAGGTCAAATTATTGCAAAAGTAAGATTCATCTAATTAGACATGCCTTAGCATCTTTTTTTGAGAGAATATGCCTAATAGCTAAGTGATCAATATAGATAATTACATGAGAACAAGTAGGACCTAAATTTTTCTAAAGCAAATACTGTAGCTAAAAATTCTTTTTCAGTTGTTGAATAATTAAGTTGTGCTTCATTTAAGGTCTTACTAGCATAATTGATCACTCGAGGTAGCTTATCGATCTTTTGACCTAGAACAACTCCTATGGCATGATCAGATGCATCACACATAAGCTCAAAAGGTTGAGTCCATATGGGTGGATGAATAATTGGGATCAAGGTTAATTCCTTCTTTAAGCTTTCAAAGGACTCAAGACATTCAGGTGTGAAGTCAAATTTGACATCTTTGGCTTAATGGTCGAGTCACTTTGCTAAAATTCTTTATAAATTGCCTATAGAAACCAGCATGTCCAAGAAAAGAGTGGATTTCTTTTACTGATCTAGGTGGTGAAAGGTTTTCAATTAAATCAACGTTGGCTTTATCTACTTCTATACCTTGTTTTGAAATTACATGATCAAGAACTATGCCTTAATCATAAATTAGCATTCTTCCCAATTTAATACTAGATGCTTCTCCTTACATCTTTCTAAAACTAATCTGAGATGATGTAGATATTTCGAGAAGGTAGATTCAAAGATGGAAAACTCACCCATAAAAATTTCAAGAAATCTTTCTACCATATCTAAGAAAATGCTAGTCATGCACCTTTGAAAAGTAGCTGGTGCATTACATAATCCAAAGGGAATGCATCTATAGGCAAAGGTTCCATATGGATAGGTAAAGGTAGACTTTTCTTGATCCTTAAGGGCTATAGGAATTTGGTTATATCTCGAATACCATCCAAAATGCAATAAAAGACATGTCCTGCTAGTCTTTCTAACATTTGGTCGATGAAGGGTAGAGGAAAATGGCTCTTTCGGATGGCTATATTTAATTTTCTATAGTCGATGCAAGCCCTCCATCTAGTTTGAACTCTTGTTGGGACTAATTAATTATTATCATTTTGGATTATAGTAACTCCTGACTTCTTGGGCATCATTTGTACTGGACTTACCCATGAACTATCTGAGATTAGATATATCATTCCATTGTCAAGGAGTTTTATTATTTCTTTCTTTATAACTTCTTTCATGGCTGGGTTCAGTCTCCTTTGGGGATCTCTTTTTGGCTTAGCATCCTCTAATAGATGAATTCTATGTTGAACAATCGAGGGACTAATCCTCTTTAAATCAGCTATGGTCCATCCTAATGCTTCTTTATTTTTTTTCAGGATAGTCAATAATTCTTCCTCTTATATAGGATCTTGGTCTACTGGAGTAATTACTAGCAAGATTTCTGATGGACCTAGGTATGCATATTCCAAGTGTTTGGGGAGTATTTTTAATTCTCTATCTTAGGTGTTTTCTCCACTAATGGTCTAGACAATGGTTCAATAGGAGGCTCCCATCTAAGTTCTATATTGACTGTAGCTAAATCATTGACCTCTTCGAACTCTTCATAGTTCTGATTTGCCCATATTTCTATGTCATATTTTTCATCACTTAGGTCAATGGGTTCATAAACATTATCTTGTATTAAGTTGAGGTCACTAACTTGATTTGTTTCAGATAGTTAAAAATATTTAGATCTATGGTCATTTACCAAAAGAGAGTTTTATTAGTCCATTTTGATAGTTTATTTGCGCATTGCCTGTAGCTAAAAATGGTCTACCTAGTATAATTAGGATATGGCCATTTGGATTTATTACAGGTTCAATTTCTAAAATTACAAAGTCTACTGGGTAGATGAAATCACCAATCTTAATTAATACAACCTCTACAATTCTCCTTGGTACTTTCTAAGATTAATCTACTAATTGTAAAGTCATACCTATAGGTTTTAAGTCTCCTAATTCTAGCTTTTCATAAACCGTATAAGGTAGTATATTAACACTCGCCCCTAAGTCTAATAGGGCTTTGTTAATGAAGGTTTTTCTTATGATTCAAGAAATAGTAGGAGACCCTGGATCTTTGTATTTCACTAGCACATGATTTGACAGGTATGAACTCACAATAGCTGCTAGGAAGGCTCTCTTAGGTACATTGGTGGTTCAAAAGTCCATAAGAAATTTAGTATATGATGAAACTTGTTGGATCATATCTAATAAAGGAATATTTACTTTTATTTGCTTAAAGACTTTCAGGATTTTATCAAGTTGGGCTGAGTTTCGGTTGCTTAAAGACTTCCAAGATTTTCAAGAGTTGAAAATTTATGACATATATTTTCATAATTAACTCATAAACTGCTCTTGCCGTCCTCGTGTCAAATTCAGCCCACCTTCGGTTCAAAAATGGCTCACCTTGCCATCCTTGACGAGTTCACCCATGGATGTGGCCCATGGATCCTTCTCCATCTCAGTCTTGACCCTCTCCATTAAGTCACTTGCTGGTCTGGAAGTGAAAAAAACCATAGCCAACTATGCCTTTCTACTTAAGGCATTGGAACCGAATTGGTTCGGCTCGGCTTATACTCGATGTGGAAATCAAATTCAACGAGAAATTGCTACCATCTCGCTTGCTTTTGGGTGAGCTTTGGCTGGGTTTGGAAGTAGCTTGTGGCCACGTTGTCCATGCGCACCACAAACTTGGATTCGAGGAGGTAATGGCACCAGGTTCTAAGGCAATGCACAACCACTGTCATCTCCTTCTCATGAACCGTATACCTATGCTCAGTGTCATTCAACTTTCGACTCTCATAGGCCACTGGGTGTCTTTCCTACAAGAGCAACCCTCCAATGGCAAAATCTGATGCATCGGTATGAACTTCGAAAGAAATCGAGAAGTCCGGTAGCATAAGGATTGGCTCCTCTATGACTGCCTACTTGAGATGATCGAACACCTCCTGACATTGATCCGACCACCACCATGGTCGACCCTTCTTCAACAAATCCTTCAATGGGATGCATAACTTCGAATATCCAATGATGAACCTCCTATAATAATTTGCCAAACCAAGAAAAGAGCGTAAGTGTGTAACACAAGTAGGTACCTCCTACTCGACTATGGCTAAAATCTTTGAGGGATCCATCATGAGCTTTCCATCCCCAATGATGTGCCCAAGGAATGGCACCCTCTATTGCACAAACACGCACTTCTCCTTCTTCACAAAGAGCTGGTGTTGTCGTAGGGTGGAGAAGACTTGCCTCAAGTACGCCATATGCTCATCCAACATCCGACTGTAGACCATAATATCATCCTAGTACCATAAATTTATCGATAAAGTCATGGAGTACACATTGCATCAAAGCATAGAAGGTTGCTGGAGCATTGGTCAGGCCGAAAGGCAAGACAAGGTACTCGAAGCTCCCATACCTTATCACACATGTAGTCTTCTCGATGTTCTCCTCCACCAAGCGAACTTGATAGTATCTGCTGCGAAGATCCAACTTGGAAAACCACCGTGCCTTACCAAGTTGATTGAACAAATCATCAATCCGTGGAATGGGGTACTTGTTCTTCATCATGAGTTTGTTAAGGGACCTATAGTTGATGCAGAGTCTCAATGAACAATCATGCTTTTTCTGAAAAAGTAATGATGCTCCATATGGACTCTTCAAAGGTCGGATGAACGCACTATCCACCAACTCTGTTAGCTGTCTCCTCAGCTCTTGGACTTCAAGTGGGGCCATCCTATATGATGTTTGAGTTGGTGGATGTGCTTCCTACACCAAATCAATCTGGTGATCGATTTCTCTTCTTGGCGGCAATCGCTTGGGTAATTCGGGGGACATCATATCTCCAAATTCAGTGAGAACACCCTCGATGGGTGCTGGGATCTCTTCTCCCTTCCGTAGGTCTTCCTCTTGAATGGACGCAATGTATGTTGAAAGTTCCCTTCTCAGTCCCTTAGCAAGCTGCATTGCCGATAGGACTTACTGCGGAGTCCCTCTAACTCACTTTCCTTAAATCATGCATGGTCCGCTCGAATTCAAAACCACCACCACATTTGAATCCACCTTGACCATGGCATGTAGTTGGGTTAGCAAAGACATACGGATGACCACCTCGTAGTCATCGATAGGGATGACCACTGCTATCACTCGTCCGATCTAGGTATCAAATTGGATCTCAACATCCTTGGCTGTTCCGCTTGTAGCTACCTCTACAGAGTTGACTGCCTTGAATGTGTGCTCATCACGTTCAATCTTCAGATTGAGCTTCTTCACCGTTGCTAAGTCCATGAAGAAGTCAGTAGCACCCATATCAATGAGCGCCTGGAAGGTGTGACCATTGATATTGATCGATGTGTAGAGTAGGCCTCGTGGCCTCTTGGCCTTCAGGGCGTTGAGACTGAGTGAACCCATCCTTTGGTCGCTCTCTTGCTGCTCCTCCACCATCATACAAGCGATCTTGCCCCTCAATGGACAATCCTTCATCTTATACGGTCCATTGCAAATATAGCATGAGATAGTGCTGGTACATTGCACCACCCCTTTGCCCTTCGCTTGGAAAGCACCTCCACTTGAGGAGCTCGGATTCGAGTCTTTTCCACCTCCCTTGTGATCTGATTTCGCTCTCCCACCTTTATCCTATTTGGATGGCTTTGGGAGCTATGGATTGAGTCTTGAGCTCGATGAGAGCCTCCGCTTGAGCTATCACCTCGTTCAAACTCTTAACTCCTCTTCACTGCAACTCCATCTTGGCCTATGGTTTGGCCAATGGTGAAAAGAGAGTCCTTCTGGCTGAGGTCTGGTACCTCCAACAATAATTTACTGAATTTTCGCACATACTCACACCCATTACCCTTTTGCATGAGTCTCCATAGTCGTGCTCGAGCATCATCCTTAGCGAACTCGAGAAAGAATTGCTCTTGAAGTTCAGTTTGGAACTGTATTCAAGTGGTGATTGGAACAACCCCTCGCTTCACATCATCAGCCTGACATTGCCACCAAAGCATCGCTACATCCCTCAAGAACATGGCCGTCGTGCTCACCTTCATGGCTTCACCCCTTACGTCGGTAACCTGTAGGTATTGTTCCACAACGAAAATAAAGTTATCTGCCTCCTTTATGGACCACTGCCCACAGAACTCCTGCGGCTTGGGAACATTAAGCTTGTACAGGGACGCATAGCCTCACTTATGACCTCCATTGTCGAGGTAGAAGAGGACACCCCCATGGTAGTTTTTTCTTTTGAAAGATCAACCACCTATATTTAGAGAGCCTTCACCATGGTCTCCAACTCCTTGTTGCGCTGTGGCACTTCCTCATAGCGCTACTCCATATCAAAGGAAATTTGACTCAATTGAGCAGCGATCTCACCTCGAAGAGTTACGTCCTTACCCTCGAGGTCCTCCATTCACCCTTCAACCTCAGCTATTTGGGCCTCGTACTTTCATAGTCGATTGTCAGTGGAGATAATCGAAGATGAAATCTGTAGCCCTTACAGGTAATCATCAATTGGATACGCTCCAACCATTACCGTCCCTCCTCTTGAGGTAGGATTGGGATCCAAGGTTGAGGATGATGAATCCCCCATTCTCACCATGGATGCTGATGTAGAGGTCGTCTTCTTCATTTTCGATATCACTCTGATACCAACTGTCACGTATGAAGGGATCTTATAGGGCAAAAGAAAATTGATCAGCCTCCCTAGCATGGGAACCTAGTCTCTATGACTAGGCTACGTCCAATAATAATAGAACATAACAGAATGCGACACCAGGAAATACTATGAAGAAAAAGAAGAAATAAGGAGAAGAGAACTTTTGTTAAATAACCACTCGCTAGTTTATAATAGAAGCTCTCTCTCGATCTCTCATAGATACAAGGAGATCCTTAGATGATCTCTTTCTTTCCCTCTCCCTCTTGATCTCTAACCCCACCCTTGAGTGTCCTTTTATATAGGAACAACCCCAGGTTACAAGTCCCTCACCAACTCAACTCTCTAAGTACAAGATAAGGATAAACTTAGAATCTCCATTCTCGTAGGACTCTGCATAGTCAGATAAAACTATCAAGTTCATGATCCAAACGAACTCGGATTGTAATGAAACTTGATCCATTGGATTTAGAATGAAAAATTCTTTAAGATAACACCTTACCCACTTTGAACTGACTTCTATAGAGTTTCCAAAATGTCACACAAAGTTGTGTGGGTAAACTGCATTTTGTTATGCCTCTTTGCACTAGCTTCTTTGTTGACCAATGTACATCTCTAGACATGTGCCCCTGGCCCCATTCTCTTGAGTACTCCTTGTAGATCTTGTACACATTTCCCTAGATAATTCTAAGGCTTAGATTTGATCTCCAAGTTGCCTAAATCTCAAGAGAGTGTAGTCAGACCTCAAACCCATCCAACGACCCAATCTGGTTTGCACCTTGACCCATGTTCGGTCCAGCCCCGATTTTAGGAGCCATGACATAGTGGCAAGCACCCTAGGTTAGATAGTGTGTCTGATATGTACTTATGGCACTATAGGCTAGGTCACATAAATAAGAATAGGATAAATAGATTGACTCAAGAGAAAATCCTCGAAGTTAGTGATTGTGGATCACTTCCAATCCGAGTTTTGTCTACTAGAAAAAATGACCAAGTCATCTTTTACTGAAAAAGGTTAGAGAGCCACTGAGCTCTTGGTCTAGTACATATTGTTGTATGTGGACCTATAAGCACTAGTGCTAGAGGTGGATATTTCTACTTCATCTCATTCATTAATGATCTATTTAGGTATGGATATATCTATATGATGAAACATAAGTCAAATTCATTTGAAATGTTCAAACGATTTTGAAGTGAAGTAGAAAAATAAGCTAGAAAGAGTATTAAAATTCTTCAGTCTGACCTAAGAGGGAAATGCCTTTCTAGTTAGTTTTTCACATATCTAGGAGAGAATGGAATTCTGTTCCAATGGATTCCTCTAGGAACACCATAGCATAATGATGTGTCTGAAAGGAAGAATTGAACTCTGTTAGACATGATCCAATCCCTGATGGATTTTGCCAGCATGCTGATATCCTTCTGGAGATACGCACTCGAATCAGCTTGCTATCTTCTAAATAGGGTTCCATATAAGTCTATAATTAAAACTCCATATGAGATATGGATAGGGCGTAGGCCAGCACTTTCACACCTCAAGGTCTGGGGGTCCCTAGCTTATATAAAATGATTAATCACAGATAAACTTAGACCTATGTCTGATAAGTACATATTTATAGGATATCCCAAAGAATCAAAAGTTTATATTTTCTACCTTGCTGATGAACAAAAAATTGTTGTCAGTCTTAAGGCAATCTTTTTGGAAAAAAAATTCCTTGGTGAAGGAACTATTGCCTGTAAGGTTGAACTTGATGAAGTTCAATAGGTAGAAAGACCGACACTTGTAACTGAACCTGAATCGAATTTGATTAGATCAAATTCGGATCCTAGTGCACTTGCATCATTATGGTGATCCGATAGAATACCGCATTAGCCAGATAGATACTATGACTTTTTGATCTGGGATGGTGATCCTGTCAAACTCGATGAGAATGATGAGGATCCGATCACTTATATGGAAGCAATGCAAAGGTCTGATTCTAAGAAATGGCTTGAGGACATGAAATTCAAAATGGTGTCCATTAAGGTCAATGATGTATGGACATTAGTTGACCCATCCGAAAGGGTTAAACCCATTAGGTATAACTGAGTCTTCAAAAGGAAGAGGGGCGCAGATGAAAAGGTGGAGTCCAATAAAGTCTGTTTGGTTGCCAAGGGGTATCATATGTTATGGCATTATCTACGATGAGACATTCTCTCCTATGGTAATGCTCAAATTCATTCAGATAATGCTTGCTATAGCTATCCATCTGGACTATGAGATCTAGTAGATAGATGTGAATATAGCTTTCTTGAATGGAGAGCTAACCAAAGAGGCATATATGATACAACCTGAGGGGTTCACATCTATAGATGAGTCCAAGGTGTGCAAGCTTCAGAGATCCATTTATGGATTGAAGTAAGCATCTCAGAGTTAGAACATGTATTTTGATAAGGTGATCAAAACATATCGCTTCATTAAGAATAGAGAAAAGTCCTACATTTACAAATAGGCAAATGGTCCAGTAGTGATATTTCTTATCTTATACAAAGATGACATTCTTTTAATCGAAAATGACATCCCCACACTATAAGGAATAAAAGTTTGGTTGTCATCTCAGTTTTCCATGAAGGACTTGGGTGAAGCATCCTACATTTTGGAAATGAAGATCAAAGATCGGGTTTCTATGTCAAGTGACAAGATGCTGCTTTTAAAGATTCATTTGAAGGCTTCACAAATCTAGATTTGATATGATCTTTGGAGATCAGATTTGGAAGGAGAAGGCATTCATAACCAGCTTGAGTGGACTACGATGGAGGTGGGCTTGTGCCCGACTAGATCTAGAGCTTCAAGTGTGGTAGATCATCGTCAGAGTAATGGTATACCCTAGAAAGGTAACAAAAGTTGTTCCTAATCTAATTTTAATTTTAGATTTTAATATCAGATCATTAGGATCAGATCTGAAAACTCTTCGATCTAATCAAATTTTATAAAAAAATTTTAGAAATTTTTACTACAGATCAGATCCTGTAGTAAAAAATAAGGTTTTTCCTATAGGGAGGTCCTCTGGTAATGACGCAGTCACACAAGATGTCTGGCCTCCATGGATCATCCACATGAGGCGTTGGTCCCAATCGGCTCCTCCTGAGTGTTAGCTCGATGATGGATGATTTTGATGGTTGAATCTGATCAGATGCCTTTGATCTCCCTCCACTAATTTTTTAGATGATTTGGATCACCAGTAGAGGTAGAAAAGAGGTAAAGGAGGCTCTCTAGAAAATTTCATGAAGTTCTGACACTCAGAACTCATGAAAATGCACCCCAAACCCTAGGCCAGAATCTTAAGGCAACACTCTGAAAACCTTGCTCCACTCACTATTTTTCTCTTCTCTCATATTTTTTCTAAATTTTCTCATGCAGAAGGGGGGCTCATGTATGGAATGGCTTTCTCTCTTCTGATGTGCACACATCCCAAAAAAATCCCATGATTTATAGAGCACCATTCAGTATTGTGAACGCATGGGAGAGATTAGATAAGATAAGATGGTTGTGCTTTCAAATTGAATCCCATTCCAATTTGAATGACTAACACCCATGTTTATATCTTCTAATGAACTCCATTGTTGTGATGAAGTCCATAGAACTATTTAGTTTTGATAAAGGGAGGATTTATCGATTAGTCCTTAAATAGTTCACAACCAAATGATATGCTATTAATTAGGATGACAATGTTTATCTAGCATAGGTCATTGTATGCCATATACGTTGGTTGTCCTCTTAACCAAGAAGTGTGGAGATACCGGTATGGTATACAAGTGAGATGTATAGGTACATCATCATTGGACATGACCAACTTTAGAGTATTCTGCTATTGAGAATTGCTCTGATGAGATATAGGTATAAATGTCTCTTAGACCTGAGACCACCACAGTGGCTTGCAAGTAACTCACTGTGCTTTTTGGGCATAGTCAAGTACTTGCAAAGTTGATTAGTGATCAAGATGGGATTGACCACTCTAAGCGTTGAAGAATGCATCATTGCATTTTAATAAAGAAAAAACCTTGGCCAGGATAATCCATAAGATAGATTTGGTATTTTGAAATACAATGTGGATGACCTAATCGAGGTTGATAGTTAAACTCAGCAATATTCCTATAAGTATTTTGGTCAAGGGGATGAATTATATGAAAACTATATCTATATAAGTTCTAAGGATGTTGTTCTACATATTCGACCTATCCGATCGTCGGGTACCATTGCTAGATGGTCACTCCGATTGGTATAAAAATTTATTTCTATGCTACCAGCTTTGGTTTAAACCTATGGGGTCATACACATAATAGTTCTCATATTGAATGTTTGACCTAATAACGGTTCTTAATTGTTGATCAACCATATTTTGACCTAGACAAGGACTCCTACATAACTCCCTATTTAAAGGGTCTTTGGACCTTATTTCTGGTGTGAATTTAGATCTAAGAGAGGGTTTTTGGGTGTGAGAAAACCAAGGAGAAATTCATCTTGGGCGTAGAGATTTTAAAGACACCAATCAAGGAGTCTAGGTGAGAGAACAAAAAAGAAGAAGAGGGTCTTCTTTTGGGATTATTTTCTACCTTTTCCTCCATTCTTTAGAGATTTTTGAGAGGTGTCTCAGGTCCTTAAATCTCTTCCCTTCCTTCTATTTGTTAGAGAGTCCAAACTTTTAAAGAAGAAAGATCCAAATCAACCATCGAAGAAGGATCAGCACAGTACTAGCATACTGTGCAGATTTTTGGACATCAAACTTCTGATCAGTGTTCGTGGGCTCGCGTGAACAACCTTTATAGGACGGATGCATGTGTGGCTTGGAGCAACATCCTCAAGCCCGGATCAGTAAGTTACAAAGTTTGACTTGCAAAGATAATAAAGATTTGATCCCCTGTTACATACCTGTATTAGATCTAATGTGGATCTATATTGATATGATCATCATGTTCTTATCTGATTTTTTTTTAAATTTTTGATTTAATAACATGCTTTAATCATGTAGTAGGATCCTAGATCTAGGGTCTTTTCTAGTATTTTATGAATTAATTTGATTAATTTCTATCTTCTGCTACTTAGATTTGAAAAAGTTTCAAGATCTAACCCTAAAACCCTAGATCTGGTTCCTTCATGTTTGACATAAGCCAGACACCCCCAAACCCTAAGGTGCGAGAGTACTGACTTATGTCCTATCCATATCTCATATGGCATTTTGGAAACAGACTTACTCGAAACCCTATTTAGAATATAACAAGCCAACTCGAGCTAATATCCCCATAAGAAGATCGATAAATCGATAAAATCCATCATTGATCGAACCATATCCAACAATCCGATTCCTCCTTTCAGACACATCATTATGCTATGGTATTCCAGGAGGAGTTCATTGGGAGAGAATCACATTCTCTCCTAGATATGTCTAATTCTCACTAAAAAGGTACTCACCCCCTCGATCAAATTGAAGAGTTTTAATATTCTTTTCAGTTTGCTTTTCTATTTTATTACGGAATAGTTTGAACATTTCAAATGGTTCTAACTTATGCTTCATCAAGTAGACATACCCATACCTAGATAGGTCGTCAATGAATGTTATAAAGTAGAAATATCTATCTCTAACACTTGGGCTCATGGATCCACAAACATCAGTATATGCTAGACCTAGGAGTTCACTAGCTCGCTCATCCTTTCCAATAAACAGTGACTTGAACATCTTACCAAGAAGATAAGACTCACAGGTCGGAAGTGATTCACAATCACTGACTTCAAGAATTTCTTCTTGAGCCAACCTATTTATTCTATTCTTGTTAATGTGACCTAGCCTATAGTGCCAAAGGTAGACTTCAGACACATCATTTATTCTAGGATGTTTACCAGAGGATAGGATCATATTAACAGGTTGTGATAGTAAATAGATATCGTTATTCAATTATCCAACATAAATCATAACACCATTCAAAATAATATTACTATTGAGGATAAACCCCGCTCCCGCTGAAGTTCAGTCTGGTACCTAGCCTAATATAACTGATAATCAGGAAAGAGCTTCAATCGAAAATTCTTCAGTAGTCGAACTCCTTTCGGACTTCACCTTCAGTCGAATTTCTTTAGGAGCTGAACTCCTTTCAAACTTCATCTTCAGTCGGATTCCTCCAGCAGTCGAACTCCTTCCACACTTCTTCTTCAATCAAATTCCTCCATCAGTCGAACTCCTTCCAAACTTTACCTTCAGTCAGATTCCTCTAGGAGCCAAACTCCTTCTAAATTTCTCCTTCAGTCAAATTTTTCTAATAGCCGAACTCCTTCCAAACTTCTCCTTCAGTCAGATTCTTTTAGGAGCCAAAATCCTTTTAGACTTCTCCTTCAATCGAATTCCTCTAGCAGTTGAATTTCTCCAGGAGTTGAACTCCTTTTGAACTTCTTCTTCAATAGAACTTCTCCACCAGTCAGACTCCTTTTGGACTTCTCCATCAATCGAACTTCATTCGGATTCCTCTAGTAGATTATTTTCAGATTTCAAGTAGTATTCCTTCTGGATGATCTCCTCTAGCCATATTCTCTTTAGGAGTCCGAACTCCTCTAAAATTGATATATGTCAAAGCTCTTCACTAACTAACGCTTGCTTCCTCTGAACTTCAACTATTAAATCTCAATAAATGGGAAACACCTCTCTCCATAATAAATTTAATGTGGCCCCGAGTGGCCCACTTCCAAACAATTATGGTAATAAATTCCACATGGCCCCAAGCGGCCCACTATCGGATGGTTACGGCTATACAGGCTTCGTCTATAAAAAGGGATCCTCCAGATATATTTTCTCTAAGCTCTCTTCTTCTTTCCAAAATCTTGTTGAATTCTTGTCTAAGCACTCCATTTCTATTGATCAGAAGAGCTGATTTGATCATCGGGGGGTCCTTCCAAAGCCACCACCACCAACTCCAGATGGAACTTTATTTTGTAGGTCACCGATGGTGACCTTTTCTTTCTCAACTCCATCTTGATCCAACGTCAATCAAATTCTGTACCAACAAAATTGATGTTAGAGGAAGGACCTTCTATTCCTGAGGTACCTTTGTCCTTAAAGGAGTGCTTAGTCAACCCTATGGATCATCTTCTTCAAGGTTCATCTCCATCCTCTCCATCAATCCCAAGAAATGCCTCCAAAGAAGGCGACTACTCGAAGATCTACTACTTCTACCATCAGATCTGAGTCAGATTCATCCATTTCTACTCCATTATCGGTGCTTCAACCTCCTCCTCCATCGACGGCCATGGTAGATTTGGAGCAGTTTAACCTACTGATGCTGCGGGTTCAGGGCCTTACCGAAATAGTGCAGACCATGTGGTAGCCCCCAATGGCGGTTTCGCCAAGAAACCCACCATCAAAATGTTAGGAATAGGTCCCAAGGAGGAGCACTTGGGCTAACATACTCGTCGCCCCTGGGAAGGGAAAATAGAGAGCAGGGTATCCTTGTTTGGATCCTGATTCTTCTTCGAAAGAAACATTCTCCATCTACAGTCAAAAGCCTTTCAAGATCTGCGATCGAGATGATGTCCTCAATTAGAAACTACGAAAGATGGATCGGCGGATTGAGAAACTCTACCACATCATTCTGACTCACCATGACGACATCCGCACCGATCCCCCTTTCTCTCCCCAAATTATGTAAGAGCCCATTCCACCAAACTTCAAGCTTCCCCAATTTGAAAGCTACAACGGAATCTCTAATTTGATCAATCACCTGAAGGCCTTTCGAACCAAGATGCTGCTCCATGGTGCACCAAATGCCATCTTATGCCGATCTTTTCTATCTACCTTAAAGGGAGTAGCAAGAAATTGGTACTCGGCATTGAAGCTAGGTATGACCTTCTCCTTTGATCAGATGAGCCATCAGTTTGTGGCTCACTTCGTTAACAGTCGACATCTCCACTGAGGTTCGGATTCTTTGATGAATATCAAGCAAAAGGAGGGTGAATCTATCCAAGCTTATGTCATCCAATTTAATGCTACTGCAATGGAGGTCTGGAACCTAGACTAGTGAAGGAAAATCCTAATTTTTCAAACTAGGTTCGTTTAGATCTGATTGAATCAAGAGATATATTTTAAATTTTTTTTTCTTTGATTCTAATCAGATCTGAGATATTTCAAATCTTATTCTTATTATTCTAATAATAAAAATAAAATCAAAATAAATTTAATTTAATTTAATTTACCTTGATGTTGGGTAATCCTATTACCCGTTGATGATCGTATAAGCAGTGGAAGGTTCTGGATCTAGCCATGCAAGCACCTGGCCTCTATTGGTATCCACTCGAGCTAGATCTAGAGATCCTCTTCTTCTCTATCATGTTTTCAAAAATCAGATCTGGATCTGATCTGAAGGATCTTCGAAATACCTTTTGAAGATCAGTATTTGCCCTTTGCAGCAGCGCAGCCTTCTAGCTTTCTGTTGCCTTTCCTCATCTGGATTGCACCAACCAAGAACCCAAAACACTTTTGGACGTGGAGAGGAGAGGGAGAAGATGCTTTGGCATGGAGGAGGAGGGAGGCAGCCTTAGGGCGTGGAGAATTGTGATGCTCTTTGAGTTGGGCGCAGGGTCTTATTTATAGACTAAGCGTGATCTAACTCCTCTTCTTCCCAACCAATCATAATCATTTGTGAAATTAGATCTAAATCTGATTAGTGAGAATAGAGTCCCCTGGATTCCTCCTCAGATGATGCCTAAGATCAGTCAAACTTGATTCTTAGAAGAAGTCTAATCGAAATCCAAAAAGGAGATGGAGTCCCTATCCAATAGGGACTCCTTGGCGCCTCCAGCCTGGGCGCACGCCACCCTTGGCGTGCGCCCTCCTCCTTGCCAGGTTCTGGCAGGAGAATAGACCTCCACTAGCTCTTCAATAGGTGTGTGACACATGGACAGAAGTCAAAGTGTCAATGGTCAACATTTGACCAGTCAAAGGTCAACTTTTGACCAAAATAAAAGGATGAGAAATGGCACGTGACCAAAAATGGTAGGTATTGTCTTACAAAATAAGACAACTCTTTTCTAATTTGGACAGACTCCAGTCAGATTAGGTGAAGGCCTCTAAATGAGCACAAACTTCTTTGGCTCAGTCAGGACAACTATTTATGATAGTAAAGAAGAACGTTAGGTTCAATCGAGTGCTAGCACGATTTTCTTGAACACCTTCTTATGAAAATGATATTCCACATGATGACGACAGTTAAATTATGGTTGTCCAAGGAATTCTCCATGAAAGACTTAGGTGAAGCATCCTTTTATGCTAGGAATTAAGGTCTATAGGGATAGACCGAATAGGACGCTAGGACTTTCATAGAAGATGTACATAGAGGAAGTACTAAAGAGGTTTAGTATGG
This sequence comes from Cocos nucifera, assembly GCA_006176705.1. Taxonomy (NCBI): domain Eukaryota; kingdom Viridiplantae; phylum Streptophyta; class Magnoliopsida; order Arecales; family Arecaceae; genus Cocos; species Cocos nucifera. Next base: position 24,179 of record QRFJ01006895.1, read on the forward strand.
AAAACTCTAAGAGGGGATTAATATCCTTTAGACATGGTATTCATGTTTCCAAGAAGATGTGCCCTAGCACACCTGAGAAAATAGAACGCATGAGCGAGATTCCTTATGCTTCTGCAATAGAGAGCCTCATGTATGCCATGCTATGTACACGACCTGATATAGCCCATGCTGTGAGTGTCACGAGTAGATAACAGTCAAATCCAGGTGAAGAACACTGGACTTCTGTGAAGTGTATCCTTAAGTACTTGAGAAGAACTAAGGATATGATGTTGATCTTTGGTAACGGAGAACTCCATATCCAGGGATACACAGACTCGGATTTCATGTCCGATGTAGATGATCGAAAGTCGACATCTGAGAGTCTATTTCTGTGCAATGGTGGTGCTGTCAGCTGAAAGAGTTTCAAGCAAACCATGATAGCAGATTTCACCATAGAAGCAGAATATATTGCTGCATGAAAGGCTGCGAAGGAAGCATTTTGGTATAAGAAGTTTACGACAGAAATTGGAGTAATGCTATTATATGCCATTCCTATGTACTGCGACAACAATGGCGCCATAGCCCTTGCTAAGGAGCCGAGGTCTCACCAAAAGTCCAAGCATATTGAGTGATGATACCACCTCATTCATGATTACCTCGAGAAGGGTTACGTCGAGGTCAAGAGAGTCAGCTCTACAGATAATATGGCAGACCCACTTACAAAGCCATTGGGACAACAAAAATTCAGAGCCCACCTTGAGAAGATGAAACTTAGACTTATAGCCAATTGGCTTTAGGATAAGTGAGAGATTGTTAGATATATGTGCCCTAGAAGCCAAAATTAGCTGACACTTGTAATACACTTCTAGGGGCAAAATTATAATTTTGACTATAATAAATAAAATGGATTATTTTCTATCACATATGTGTATTTAATGTCTATGATACATCCTTTGAGTTAATGGTAATGATAATTTATATTTTCAAGAGTTGAAAATTTAAGATATGAATAATCATTATTAACTCATAAAATGCTTCCGACCATAGGATCATCACGAGGATGGTAATTGATCTGGAAGGTTGGTGTACAATCGCTTCTCTTTAGTAGATGAGTCTTGAGTCTACGGTGTGGAGACATCGAAGCGAGAGTATAGGTACTCATTAGAGAATGAGTGCACTGAGCATGACCACCTCGAGTAGTCATTAGGAAGTCTACCTTCTCGTCAATGACTGACTCGATGCAGCAGTGGTGTATCTGGTTCTTTGAATTGAGGTGCATCGATAGTTCATCTTGAGGGTGTTATAGTTTGACTACACCATTACTTGGTCTCCTAGCCACAAGGAACCCTGAGGTGTATGTTGGCTATAGCATGTTCATTATAGGAACTAGATTGCATCAAGATGGAATCTATCTACCTCAGTGGTAGAGGAGCAGCCCTATGATGATCATGAGAATCAAGTCCAGAAGCCCATGGCTATGGTAGAGTGAAATAATAGAAAGAGTTTCTATTTAGGTTTTCACATCAAACTTGAATCGAATGATTACATCATATGATAGAGATCATGACATATCCCATTACCATATAGAACTGAATCTAACTAGATCACACAAATAAGAGTTTGAATCTAGTGATCATCAATTGAACTGATCTAATTTAATTAATCTGAATGAGATTCAATTAG
>QRFJ01006896.1:0-19696 GCA_006176705.1 Cocos nucifera
TCAGACCAAGTGAAGGCCTCTGATCGAGCACAAACTCCTTTGGCTCAGTCAGGACAACTATTTATGATAGTAAAAGAAGAACATTAGGTTCAATCGAGTGCTAGCATGATTTTCTTGAACCTAATTGAATCTCATTCAGATCAATTGAATTGGATCAGTTCAATTGATGATCACCAGATTCAAACCCTTGTTTGTGTGACCCAGTTAGGTTCAATTCTGTATGGTAATGGGATATGTCATGATCTCTATCATCGACATCATCGAAACTCCTTTCGATGGATCAGAACTCTTCTGATTCGAACAGCTAGAATGATCGATCATCTAAATCATTCTAATTGCTCCCAAAATCCACCAGTGACACCTAGCAGTATATGGTGGCAACCCATCAGAGCTGAATGTGAACCTCTTGGTGCAGCTACCTGTGTGATTAAGTTCTTCTATCTTGAGCCCCGATCAGATTAGGGTTAAGGTGAACTCGTCAAACCCTAGTTTCTGTCATATGATGTAATCATTCGATTCAAGTCCGATGTGAAAAATCTAAATAGAAACTCTTTCTATTATTTCACTCTGCCATGGCCATGGGCTTCTTGGACTTGATTCTCATGATCATCATAGGGCTGCTCCTCATACCACCGAAGGTAGATAGATTCCATCTTGATGCAATCCAGTTCCTACAATGAACATGCTATAGCCAACATACACCTCAGGGTTCCATATGGCTAGGAGATCGAGTTATGGTGTAGTCAAACTATAACACCCTCAAGGTGAACTGTCGATGCACCTCAGGTCAAAGAACCAGACACACTACTGCAGCATCGAGTCAGTCATTGAATGAGAAGGTAGACTTCCTTAATGACTACTCGAGGTGGTCACGCTCAGTGCCCTCGTTCTCTAACGAGTACCTATACTCTCACTTCCGGTGTCTCCACACCGTAGACTCAAGACTCATCTACTAAAGAGAAGCGATTGTACACCAACCTTCTGGATCAATCACCATCCTCGTGATGATCCTATGGTCGGGAGCATTTTATGAGTTAATAATGATTATTCATGTCTTAAATTTTCAACTCTTGAAAATATGAATTATCATTACCATTAACTCAAAGGATGTATCACAGACACTAAATACACATATGTGATAGAAAATAATCCCATTTTATTGATTTATAGTCAAAATTATAATTTTGCCCCTAGAAGTGTATTACAAGTGTCAGCCAATTCTGGCTTCTAGGCCACATATATCTAACAATCTCCCACTTGTCTTAAAGCCAATTGGCTACAAGTCTAAGTCCCATCTTCTCAAGGTGGGCTTCGAATCTTTGCTTACCAGTCAACGGCTTTGTAAGTGGGTCCACCACATTGTCTATAGAGTCGACTCTCTTGACCTCGACGTAACCCTTCTCGAGGTAATCGCGGATGAGGTGGTATCGCCGCTCAATGTGCTTGGATTTCTGGTGAGACCTCGGCTCCTTAGCAAGGGCTATGGCGCCATTGTTGTCGTAGTATAGAGGAATGGCATTTGATGGCATTACTCCAATTTCTGCAGCAAACTTCTTGTACCAGAATGCTTCCTTCGCAGCCTCTGATGCAGCGATATATTCTGCTTCCATGGTGGAATCTGCTATCACGATTTGCTTGGAACTCTTCCAGCTGACAGCACCACCATTGCATACAAATAGACTCCCAGATGTCGACTTTCGATCATCTACATCGGACATGAAATCTGAGTCTGTGTATCCCTAGACTTGGAGTTCTCCATTACCAAAGACCAACATCATATCCTTAGTTCTTCTCAAGTACTTAAGGATACATTTCACAGAAGTCCAGTGTTCTTCACCTGGATTTGACTGATATCTGCTTGTGACACTCACAGCATGGGCTATATCAGGTCGTGTACATAGCATGGCATACATGAGGCTCCCTATTGCAGAAGCATAAGGGATCTTGCTCATGCGTTCTATTTCCTCAGGTGTGCTAGGGCACATCTTCTTGGAAAGATGAATACCATGTCTGAAGGGTATTAATCCCTCTTAGAGTTTTCCATACTAAACCTCTTTAGTACTTCCTCTATGTACATCTTCTGTGAAAGTCCTAGCATCCTATTCGGTCTATCCCTATAGACCTTAATTCCTAGAATAAAGGATGCTTCACCTAGGTCTTTCATGAAGAATTCCTTGGACAACCATATTTTGACTGTCGTCAACATGGGAATATCATTCCCAATAAGGAGGATGTCATCCACGTACAATACGAGGAAGACAACAGCGCTCCCACTGATCTTTTTGAAGACACATGGTTCTCTTCATTTTTGATGAAATCACCAAACTTTTGATCACATCATTGAAACGAGTGTTCCAGCTCCGAGATGCTTGCTTAAGTCCATATATGGACCTTTGCAGCTTGCAAACCTTGTGATCAGTATCACTGGATGTGAAACCTAGCGGCTATTCCATATAGATATCTTCCTCAAGATATCCATTTAAGAATGCCATTTTCACGTCCATTTGCCATATTTCATAATCGAAATAGGCTGCAATGGCAAGCAATGTGCGGATGGATTTTAGCATAGCCACTAGGGAAAAGGTATCCTGATAGTCAATGCCTTCGTGTTGACTATAACCTTTTGCCACTAGTCTAGCCTTGAATGTCTCCACATTTCCCATCTGCACCAATCTTTCTCTTGAAGATCCATTTACACCCAATAGGTACTATACCTTCTGGTGGATCTACCAAGGTCCAGACTTGGTTTGAGTGCATCGAGTCAATTTCTGACTGCATTGCCTCTAGCCATTTCTCGGAGTCGATATCTGATATCGCCTCGTTGTAGGTTTTGGGATCATCACCATGAGCACCATTACCTACGAGGAACATTTTTCCTCTACTTTCCTCTGAAATAATACCTAAGTATCTTTCAGGGGGACGAAAAACTCTTTTCGATCTACGAGGTGGAGGAGGTAGTGTTCTTATTGGCTCAACCTGATTTGGTTCCAATTGGTCCTTAGCTCGTTGTACTTGTGAGACTTTCTCATCAAGCTTAATCTGCTTTCCAATGCCGCTATCTTGAATAAACTATTTTTCAAGAAAGATGGCATGTCGACTCACAATCACATTGTGGTCTTCTGGAATGTAGAAATAGTATCCTAATGACTCTTTAGGATATCCTATGAATCGAAGCTCTGAAGGACCTAAACTCTAACTTGTCTGCTTGTTGTCTTTTGACATGAGCCGGACAACCCCAAATTCTGAGATGACTCAGACTTGGTTTCTTACCGTGCCATATCTCATATGGTGTGGTAGGAACGGTTTTAGAGGGAACCCTATTTAGTAGATAAATTGAAGTTAACAATGAATGTCTCCAAAGAAAATTAGGGAGGTCTGTGAAGCTCATCATGGATCGGAACCATATCCAATAGAGTTCCGATTTCTCCATTCTGAAACCCCATTGAGTTGAGGTGTTCCTGGTGGAGTCCATTGAGAGACTATGCCATTTTTCTTTAGATAGTCTAGGAATTCTCGGCTAAGGTATTCACCTCCTCGATCTGATCGAAGAACCTTAATGGGTTTTTCAGTTTGTTTTTCTACTTCATGTCTGAATTCTTTGAACTTTTCAAAAGCTTCAGACTTGTGTCTCATAAGATACACATACCCATACCTAGATAGATCATCGGTAAAGGTAATGAAGTAGACAAAATTGCCTCTAGCTAGGCACATCAAATGGGCCGCACACATCAGTATGTACTAGGGCAAGGAGATCTGTGGCCCTCTCCCCATGTCCAACAAAAGGGAGTTTAGTCATTTTGCCTTGAAGACAAGATTCACAAGTTGGATATGACTCAAAAGTCAACGGACTCAATAGCCTCTAATTTGCATTTTTCTTATGACCTAATTTGTTATCTGTCATTTGGACTATCCCTAGGTCTTTGGCATATGACCTTTTGCTCGATAGTTAGAATAGGTACATCAATATGTAGCTGATAAAGACCATTAATAAGAAAACCATTTGCAATTTTATTTCTTTCATAAAGAATGTTACAATGGTCCTTAAAGAAGGTAATCACATAGCCTTCTAGTGCTAAGCATGAAACAGAAATCAAATTCCTGCTAGCTGCAGGCACATAATAACAGTCTTTTAAAACTAAGTCTAAACCAGATGGTAATCGAAGAGGGTATGTTCCCACGGCTACTGCAGCAACTCTTGCTCCATTACCGATGCGTAGGATCATGTCTCCATCCCTCAGCCTCCTGCTATCCTCAAGACCCTGCATGGAAGTGCACAGATGAGCACTAGAACCAGAGTCAAGCACCCAACTGGATGCAGAAGAAATCGTAAGGTTAGACTCAATAACGAGCATACCTCCAGAAGGACCTTCCTTCTTGTTCTTCAGGGTGGCCAGGTAAGTAGGGCAGTTCCGCTTCCAATGGCCATCGCTGTTGCAATGGAAATACTTTTCTTTGACATCGGCCTTTCTTCTTTGGCTTCTGCCTTCTTCTTCTTTGCTCCTTCCACCTTCTGCTTTTTTGCAGACTTCTTTTTCTTTCCATAAGACTTTCTTTTGGAAGAAGTCCGTTCCATAGCAAGAACTGAGCCTTTAGAACCTTTCATAGAAAGCTCAGCAGGTAACCAGCATATTCATTAATTCGGCCAAGGAAATTTTGAAGTTTATGCATGTGGTAATTCATGATGAATTGCCCATATGCATCAGTCAAGGATTGCAGAATAATATCATTCTGCAGATCCAAGTCTAACTTCACATCCGAGCTTCTCAAGCTCTTCCATGTCCTTGATCATTGTCAGACAGTGATCTTGGACTGACTGCCCATCATGCATCTTAGCCTTAAAAAGTCATTTCGTGACTTGATATTTGGCTGCGCGACTCTGTTCACCAAACATCTCCTGTAGGTGAGCCAACATTTGGCGAGCAGTCCCGATATCTTCATGTTGGCGCTGGAGCTCATCAGACATCGAGCCCAACATGTAATATCTGGCCTTATTATCTTCGTCTATCCATTTTTTCAAGAGACGCTCTCTGTTCAGTGGATGGACGGGCTGGTAAGGTGGGAGGGTCCTGGTCCAATACATGGGTTAACTTCTCAAAATCCAAAACTATTTTGTAGTTCCTGAGCCAATCTTTATAATTGGGTCCAGGTCAGTCTATGTGTGTCCAGGATACGTGCCAATGGGTTGGACGCAGACATTTTTCTATAGAGAGTCAAAGATTCTAGTTAGATACTGTAATTATGACTTGACCAATTTATTTAGAATTTTATTTTTAAATAAATTAGCTCTCCACTATTTTCTCGGATCCCTACACTCCCTCTGTAGAGATGCAAAAATCTCCATGATTAATGATTTCTAGTGGATGGTGCGGTCTCACCAACTGACTCATCACCTCACCTAACAGTTATTGGTGATGGGTTAGCCAATGAGTGAACAACTCTTGTTCAATGATTCTCTAATCATGGTGCACCCAAACTTGATCTCTAATTCATGAATCTCACCGTATCCGAAATATTGATCCACTCCTTAGTTAAGTCAGACCCACCATTTGCACAGACTGGATTTCTAATTGAGTCTCTCACCGTATCCAAAATATTGAGCCCAACTCATCCTCCAGCCCATAGCATCCAATGCCTAATAGACATGGTTGCATCTTTTCCGGTGCAACTGAGCCACTGTATCCAGTCGAGAACAATCAACCTCGGGAAGGGCCTACACATCTGCAATGGTGGAAGACCTCAGACTTAATCTTTTCTTAGGGAGAAGATTTGATTCAGGTCTCATTAAACTAGACTTGTCATAGTCATAACAATTATGACTAACCTAGTGGCATGGGTTAGCTTAGGATTATTGACCACCTCAAATCAGAACTGAGTCAACAGATATGGCCAGGTAAGTGAGACCGGTGGAAGGGATATGCCATTAACTCGTACAAGAATGCATTCAAGTTGAGTAGCTCCCAATTAAAAATCTGTCGGTCGTGTCTGCCAAACTTATCTTGTACACCAAATTATTGAGCCAAAACTAATCGAGTTAGCCTACAATCCAGACTCTAACCACTGAACCTAATTAGATCTTAGCTTGATCGATCACTCATGTGACTCGATCTTGACCCAGACTTAATCCTATTAGACTGGTCAATTTAAGCACTGTTGATCCCATCTAACCAACTCTTGATTCGGTTTGATTAACGGCTTAGACCTAATTCAGCTATCCAAGTCTGAATCTAATTTTATGAATATGTCTTAGATCTAAAATTTTCAATTTTAGACCTAACATATATTTCATAATCTTAATTCTTAATTAAGTTTAGGGTTCAAAAATAAAATATGTAAATAACATCCTAGGATTTTAGGATCTAGGATTTTGCAGAAAGTAAGTTCTTGATTTTTGATTAAGGATGAATCCATAGCACCCCTACACATCATAAGAACATCCCATCGAATGGAAGGAGAGGGCATTTAAACCCTACTTTGTTCTTATGATCGAACAACCAAGGGGAATGACTTAATCAAAAATATTAGACGATAAAATTAGTTAGAGCTACATCATATATCTCATATATAAAAATTGATCTAAATATAAACATATTTTGCATACGTCTCATGTATTATATTATGCATATTTCAGATCTAAATTATCTCATAATTTATTTAAAAAATTATATTTAAATTAATTACATCAAAATAAATTCTAATCTAGATAATTGTGTAGAACTATTCTACAACTAGTCTAAACATGCATTCATCATATTTCATATGATCCAAAAATTAAATAATTTTATTTACTATTTTTTAGATCTTATCATAATAATTATAATATCAAAAAATAATAAATAAATTAATCAAAAATTATAACTTAATCAAATTAAATTATGAACATGCAAGACTACGTATAGAACAATCTATTTTACAACTAGTCATGCATCTTGTAAAACATAGATCTAAATTATTTAATTTTAATCTTTCTGATTTTAGATCTAACAACATCTCATGTGACATCTGAAATCATCTAATTGTTATATCAAAATTAAATTTAAATTAAATCTAAATTATTTATTAGAACCTGGCTCTGATACCAGATGAACGAAAAATTCCAGTTTCCTGGGTCAGGTTCATTCAGATCTGATTGGATCAAGAGAGATATTTTAAAAATTTTTCTTTTAAATCCATATTAGATCTAAGATATTTTAGATTGAATTTTATAGATCTAATAAAATAAAATAAAAGTAAATTAAATTTAATTTAATTTATATTTTTTATTGGTAATCAGATTATCTTGTGATGATCCTGCTGATTGCCTGAGATTCTAGTCTTGCCAAGCAAGTTCCTGGTCACTACCAGTATCCACTCAGGTTGGATCTAAAGATCTTCTCCATCTTCATCACCCCTCCAAATATCAGATCTAGATCTGATTTAGAGAATCTTCAAAACTCCTTTTGAATATTTGGAATCGTCTCTTACAGCAATGCTGCCTTCTTCCTTTCTCATCACCTTTCTCTTGCCTGGATCACACCAAATTGGAGCCCAAATATCCTTAGTCATGGAGAAGAGAGAGAGGACCAGAAGATGGCATGGAGGAGGGAGAGGGGCAGCCTTATGGTGTTGGCTATTGGTTATTCTCTTCTAGGCTTGGCGTAGATAGGGTTTATATAGACCCTGCTGCGCCATGTATTGCCACATCATCCCGATCAATCATGTCACTTCATGCAATCAGATCTAAATTTGATTGGTGAGATGACATCACCTGATCCAATCAGATGAGAGCCCCCTCAAATCATCCTTAGGTGGTGCCAAGATTGGTCAACGCTGAGTCTTAGGCACCGTCCTAAGTTGATTCCAAGAAGCAACCTGGAGTCCCATCTATATGGGACTCCAGGCATCCCAATCCATGGGCACATGCCTCCCTTGGTGTGCACCCTCTCCTTTCTAATTTCTAGCAAGGGGACAAGCCCCTATCTGCACTTTTATAGGTGCATGACCAAAGTCAAAAGACAAGAATTAGCAGGTGATGAAAAATGGCAGGTGTTGTCTCAAATTTATCTCATAAATTAAGACAACCCTTTTCTAACTTGGAAAAGCTCTAGTCAGACCATGTAAAGATATCTGAGTGAGTATAAACATATTTGGCTCGGTCGAGATAACTTTTAATGATAGTAGAAGGAGAATAGTAGGCTCAATCGTATGCTAGTATGATTTTTTTGAACCTAATTGAATCTAATTCAAATCAATTGAATTTGATTAGTCCAATTGATGACATCCAAATCCAAACTATTATTTGTGTGATTCAGTTAGGTTTAGTTCTGTATATAAATGGGATATGTCGTGATCTCTATCATCGATATTATCGAAACACCTTTTGATGGATCAAAACTCTTCTGATTTAGACAACTAGAATGATCGATCATCTAAATCATTCTAATTGCTCTCAAAATCTGCCAGTGACATCTAGCAGTATATGGTGGCAATCCATCAAAATTGAAAATGAACCTCTCGGTATAGCTACCTGTGTGATTAAGTTCTTCTATCTTGAGCCCTGATCAGATTAGGATTAAGGTGAACTCGTCAAACCCTAATTTCTATCATATGACTTAATAATTTGATTCAAGTTCGATGTGAAAATCTTAATAGAAATTATTTCTATTATTTCACTCTACCCTGGCCATGGGCTTATGGACTTGATTCTCATGATCATCATAGGGCTGCTCCTCATCTACCGAGGTAGATAGATTCCCTCTTGATGCAATCCATTTCCTACATTGAACATGATATAGCCAACATACACCTCAGGGTTCCAAATGGCTAGGAGACCGAGTTATGGTGTAGTCAAACTATAACACCTTCAAGGTGAACTGCTGATGCACCTCAGGTCAAAGAACCAGACATACTACTACAGCTTCGAGCCAATCATCGATGAGAAGGTAGACTTCTTTATGACTGCTCGAGGTGGTCACGCTCAGTGTCCTCATTCTCTAACGAGTACCTATACTCTCGCTCTAGTATCTCTACACCATAGACTCAAGATCCATATATTATAAAGAAGAGATTATACCCTAATCTTCCAGATCAATCACCATCCTTATGATGATCCTATGATCGAAAGCATTTTATGAGTTAATAATAAAAATTCTTGTCTTAAAAATAAGAATTATCATTACCATTGACTCAAGGGATATATCATAGACACTAAATACATATTTGTGATAGAAAATAATTCATTTTATTATTTATAGTTATAATTTTGCCTCTAGAAGTGTATTACTAGTGTCAGCCAATTTTGGCTTCTAGAGCACACATATCTAACACTTCGTACAATCAGATTTAAATATGATTGGTGGGATGATATCATCTTATCAAATTATATTAGCGTCCCTCATAAACCTTCTTAGGTGGTGCCAAGACTAGTCAAAGAAGAGTCTTTGGCGCCACCCCAGTAGAGAGGATGAAGCAACTAGTGTCCCATCCATATGGGACTCCAATCTTTATCCTCTTTGGACACACGCCTCCCTAGGCATGCACTCCCTCCCTTTCCTCCTTTAAGCAGGGGGACAAAGCCTCATCTACTCTCCTATAGGTGTATGACACATGGGCAGATGTCTAAGTATCAACGATCAATGTTTAACCAAAGTCAAAGAACAAGATTTAGCAGGTGATGAAAAATGGCAGGTGTTGTTTTAAATTTATCTTAAAAATTAAGACAACCATTTTCTAACCTGAAAAAGCTCCAGTCAAACTAAGTAAAGGTTCCTGGGTGAGCCCAAATACATTTGGCTTAGTCGAGACAACTTTTAATGATTGTTGAAGGAGAATATCAGGCTCAATCATGTGCTAGCATGATTTTCTTGAACCTAATTGAATCTTATTCAAATTAATTGAACTGGGTTAGTCCAATTGATGATATCCAGATTTAAACCCTTATTCATGTGATCCAGTTAGGTTCGATTCCATATGGTAATGGGATATGTCATGATCTCTATCATTGCCATCATCGAAATATCTTTCGATGGATCAGAACTTTTTTGATTTAGACAACTAATATGATTGATCATCTAAATCATTCTAATTGCTCCCAAAATTCACCAGTGACACCTAATAACATATGGTGGCAACCCATCAGAACTGAAAATGAATCTCTCGGTGTAGTTGCCTATGTGATTAAGTTCCTCCATCTTGAGCTCCGATCGGATTAGGGTTAAGATGATCTCGTCAAACCCTAATTTTCATCATATGAATTAATCATTTGATTCAAGTCCGATGTGAAAACTGTAATGAAAACTCTTTCTATCATTTCACTCTATCATGGCCATGGGCTTATGAACTTGATTCTCATGATCATCGTAGGGCTGCTCCTCATCTACTGAGATAGATAGATCCCCTATCGGTGCAATCCAATTCCTACAATGAACATGCTATAGCCAACATACACCTTAGGGTTTCGATTGGCTAAGAGACTGAGTTATGATGTCGTCAAATTATAACACCCGCAAGGTGAACTGTCGATGCACCTCAGGTCAAAGAACCAGACACTGTTAGATATGTGTGCCCTAGAAGCCAGAATTGGCTGATACTTATAATACATTTCTAGGGACAAAAATATAATTTTGACTATAAATAATAAAATGGATTATTTTCTATCATATATGTGTATTTAGTGTCTGTGATACATTCCTTGAGTTAACGGTAATGATAATTCTTATTTTCAAGAGTTGAAAATTTAAGATAAGAATTTTCATTATTAACTCATAAAATGCTCCTGATCGTAGGATCATCATGAGGATGGTGATTGATCCGAAAGGTTAGTGTGAAATCATTTTTTTATAGTAAATAAGTCTTGAGTCTATGGTATAGAGACATCGGAGCAAGAGTACGGATACTCATTAGAGAATAAGAGCACTGAGTGTGACTACCTCGAGTAGTCATAAGAAAGTCTATCTTCTCGTCGATGACTGAGTCAAAGCTGCAGTGATGTGTTTGGTTCTTTGACCTGAGGTGCATCCTAATACATTTCTAGGGACAAAAATATAATTTTGACTATAAATAATAAAATGGATTATTTTCTATCATATATGTGTATTTAGTGTCTGTGATACATTCCTTGAGTTAACGGTAATGATAATTCTTATTTTCAAGAGTTGAAAATTTAAGATAAGAATTTTCATTATTAACTCATAAAATGCTCCTGATCGTAGGATCATCATGAGGATGGTGATTGATCCGAAAGGTTAGTGTGAAATCATTTTTTTATAGTAAATAAGTCTTGAGTCTATGGTATAGAGACATCGGAGCAAGAGTACGGATACTCATTAGAGAATAAGAGCACTGAGTGTGACTACCTCGAGTAGTCATAAGAAAGTCTATCTTCTCGTCGATGACTGACTCAAAGCTGCAGTGATGTGTTTGGTTCTTTGACCTGAGGTGCATCGACAGTTCACCTTAAGGATGTTATAGTTTGACTACACCATGACTTGGTCTCCTAGCCATTCAGAACCCTGAGGTGTATGTTGGCTATAGCATGTTCATTGTAGGAATTGGATTGCACCAAGATGGAATCTATCTACCTCAGTGGATGATGAGTAGCCCTATGATGATCATGAGAATCAAGTCCATAAGCCCATGGCCATGGTAGAGAGTGAAATAATAGAAAGAGTTTTTATTAAGGTTTTCACATCATACTTGAATTGAATGATTAAATCATATGATAGAAATTAGGGTTTGACAAGTTCACCTTAATCCTAATCTGATCGGAGCTCAAGATAGAAGAACTTAATCACACAAGTAGCTGCACCGAGAGGTTCGTTTCCAGTTTTGATGGGTTGCCACCATATACTACTAGGTGTCATTGGTGGATTTTGTGAGCAATTAGAATAATTCAGATGATCGATCATTCCAGTTGTCTGAATTAGAAGAGTTCTGATCCATCGAAAGGAGTTTCGATGATGTTGATGATGGAGATCACGACATATCCTATTATCATACAGAACTGAACCTAACTAGGTCACACAAACAAGGGTTTTAATCTGAATATTATCATTTAGACTAACCCAGTTCAATTGATTTAAATTAGATTCAATTAGGTTCAAGGAAATCATGCTAGCACACGATTGAGCCTAACATTCTCCTATTTCTATCATTAAATATTGTCTTGATTGAGCCAAATGAGTTTATGCTCACTTAGGTACCTTTACGTGGCCTGACTATAGCTTGTCTAGGTCAAAAAAGTGTTGTTTAAATTTATGAGATAAATTTGAGACAATATCTGCCATTTTTCATCATCTGCTAATTCTTGTCCTTTGACTTTGATCAAACGTTGACCTTTGACCCTTGGATATCTGCCCATGCGTCATGCACCCATAGGAGAGACATTTTGACAAAGTCCACCTACCATTTGGTAGGTAGATGTAGGGTGCACACCTAGGATGGCATGCGCCCTATGTGGATAAACACTGGAGTCCCATACGGATGGGACTCTAGGTTGCTTCTTGTATTCAAACTAGGTGACCTATATCTATAGACTTTGACCAGTCTTAGGCTCCATGTAAGGATGAATCTATGGGGCTCTCATCTGATTGAATCAGGTGATGTCATCCCATCAATCAGATTTAGATCTAATTGCACGAACTAATGCGATTGGCCGAGATGATGCAGCACTGCATGGCGCAGTAGGGTCTATAAATAAACCCTATCTGCGCCCAACTTTTTATGAGTTCCTCTTAGCCCACACCCCAAGGCTGCCTCTCTCCCTCCTCCATTCCATCTTTTGATCATCTCTCTCCTCTCCATGCCCAAGAAAGTTGGGCCTTTGGTTTGGTGCGATCCGAGCAAGAAAAGGCTGACAACAAAGGAAGAAGGCAGCACTGCTGCAGAGATGACTATTGATCTTCGAAGGAGTTTTGAAGATCCTCCAAATCAGATCCAGATCTAATTTTTGGAGAAAAAAAAGAGAAGGAGAAGATCTCCAAATCCAACCTAAGTGGATATCAGTAGAGGCTAGGCACTTGCGTGGCTAGATCCATAACCTCGAGCAATCAGCAGGCTCATCAAAGGGTAATCAGATTACCCAATATCAAGGTAACATTAATTTAGATTTAATTCAATTTAATTTTTTTATTTATTAGATCATAAAATTAGATTTAAAAAATATTATATCTGATTTGTATCTAAGAGAAAATTTTTGAAATATGCCTCTTGATCCAATCAGATTTGAACGAACATGATCCGAGAAAATCAAGATTTTTCTTCAACTAGTATCAGAGCCAGGTTGCATTAAAATTTATTTAGATCTGATTTAATCTGATAAATTAGTGATTTTAGATATCACATGAGATGTGATTAGATCTAAAATCAAAAAATTAAAAAATTAAAATTAATTAATCTAGATCTAATATATATGAGATACATAACTAGATTAGGAATAGAATTATTCTATGTATAGTCTAGTATAATCATAATTTTTATTTGATTAAATATGTTTTGAGATTTATTTATTTACTATATTTTAATTTTATAAATATTATAATTAGATCTAAAAATAGAAAATAAATTTAATTTAATTTGTTCATATGAGATATGATAGTTGCATGTTTAGACTAGTTGTAGAATAGTTCTACAATAGGGTCTAGATTAAATTTTATTTGATGAGATTAAATTTAAATTTAATTTTTTAGATGATTATGAGATAATTTAGATTTAAAAAATATGCATGATATGATGTATATAAAATATATTTTAATTAGATCAATTTTCTTATATAAGATATATGCTTAGATCTAATTAGTATTTGTAGATTAGTTGTATTTCTGATTAAGACGTTCCCCTTGGCCATTCGGTCATAAGAATAATGTAGGGTTTAAAGACCCTCTCCTCCCATTCAATGGAGTGTTCTTATGATGTGTAGGGGTGCTGCGTGTTCGTTCTTAATCAAAAATTGGAAACTTACTTTCTGCAAAATTCTAGATCCTGAAACCCTAGGATCTTAATTACATGTTTTGTTTATAAACCCTAAACTTAATTAAAAATTTAGATTATGAAATATATTAGATCTAAAATTGAGAAATTTTAGATCTAAGACATGTTCATAAAATTGAGTTCGAGCTTGGGTAGCTCAATTAGGTTTAGTGGTTGATCAAATTGAATCAAGAGTTGGTTAGATGGGATCAATAATGCTTAAATTGACCAGCCAAATAGGATTAAATCTGGATCAAGATCGGGTCATGTGAGTGATCGATCAAGCTAAGACCTAATTAGGCTCAATGGTTAGAGTCTGAATTATAGGGTAACCCGATTGGTTCTGGCTCAATAATTTGGTGTCTAAAGTAAGTTTGGTAGATACGACCGACTGATTTTTAATTGGGAGCTACTCGACTCGAATGCATCATTGTCGAGTTAATGGCATATCCCTTCCACCGATCTCACTTATCTAGCCATATTTGTTGACTCAGTTCTGATCTGAGGTGGTCAATAATTCGAGCTAATCCATGCCACTGGTTAGTCATAATGGTTATGACTATGTCAAGTCTAGTTTAATGAGACCTAAATCAAATCTTCCTAAGAAAAGATTAAGTCTAAGATCTTCCACCATTGCAGATGTGTAGGCCCTTCTCGAGGTTGATTGATCTCGATTGATTATAGTGGCTCAGTTGCATTGGAAAGATGCAACCATGTCTATTAGGCATTGAATGCTATAGGCTGGAGGATGAATTGGGCTCAATATTCTGGATACAGTGAGAGACTCAATTAGGAATCGAATCTATGCAAATGGTGGGTCTAACATAACTAAGGAGTAGATCAATATTTTGGACATGGTGAGATTCATAAATTAGAGACCAAGTTTGGGTGCATCATGATTAGAGAATTATTGAACAAGAGTTGTTCACTCATTGGCCAATCCATCACCAATAACTGTTAGGTAAGATGATGAGTCAGTTGGTGGGACTGCACCACCCACTAGAAATCAGTAATCCTGAAGATTTTTGCATCTCTACAGAGGATGTGTAGGGATCCGAGAAAATAATGAAAGCTAATTTGTTTAAAAATAAAAATTTTAAATAAATTGGTTATGTCTTAATTATAATATCTAACTAGAAACTTTAACTCTCTATAGAAAAATATCGACATTCAACCCACTAGCATGAATCCTGGGAACCCATAGACTGATCGAACCAAATTACAAGGATTGGCTCTGGAACTTCAAAATCATTTTGGATTTTGAGAAGTTAACTCATGTATTGGATCAGGACCCTCCCACGTTACCAGCTCGTCCATCCACTGAGCAGAGAGCATCCCTGGATAAGTGGAAAGGTGATGATAATAAGGCTAGATACTACATGTTGGGCTCGATGTCTGATAAACTTCAGCATCAACATGAAGATATTAGAACTGCTCACCAAATGTTGGCTCATCTATAGGAGATGTTTTGTGAACAAAATCGTGCAGCCATGTATCAAGTCACTAAACGACTATTCAAGACTAAGATGCGTGATGGACAGTCAGTCCAAGATCATTATCTAATGATGATCAAGGACATGGAAGAGCTTGAGAAGCTCGAAGTGAGGTTAGACTTGGATCTGCAGAATGATATAATTCTGCAATCTTTGACTGATGCATATGGGTAGTTCATCATGAACTACCATATGCATAAACTTCAAAACTCCATGGCCAAACTTATGAATATGCTGGTTACCACTGAGCTTTTCATGAAAGGTTCTAAAGGCTCAGTACTTGCTATGGAACGGACTTCTTCCAAGAGAAAGTCTTTTGGAAAGAAGAAGAAGTATGTGAAAAAGCAGAAGATGGAAGGAGGAAAGAAGAAAAAGGTAGAGCTGAAGAAGAAGGCCGCTGACAAAAAAAAGTATTTTCATTGTAATAATGACAGCCACTGAAAGCAGAACTGCCCTACTTACCTGGCCACTCTAAAGAAGAAGGAGGCAGGTCTTTCTGGAGGTATGCTCGTTATTGAGTCTAACCTTATGGTTTCTTCTATATCCAGTTGGGTGCTTGACTCTGATTACAGTGCTCACTTATGCACTTCTATGTAGGGTCTTGAGGATAGCAGGAGGCTGAGGGATGGTGAGATGATCCTGCATGTCAAAAATAAAGTAAGAGTTGCTGTCGAGGCCATGAAAACATACCCTCTTCGACTATCATTTGGTTTAGAATTAGTATTAAAAGACTATTATTATGTGTCTACAGCAAGTAGAAATTTGATTTCTATTTCTTGCCTTGCATTAGAAATATAATTAGTTTTCTTAAGGACCATTGTAACATTCTTTATGAAAGAAATAAAATTGCAAGTGATTTTGTTATTAACGATCTTTATCAGTTACATGTTGTGTATCTATTTTTAATTTCGAGCAAAATGTGAATGCCATAAAATCAAAATGACCCAGGGATAGTCCAAATGATAGATATCTATGGCACCTAAGACTAGGTCATATAGCAGAAGATAGGGTTAACAAATTGGAGAAAATCGGGCTATTAAGTCCGTTGACTTCCGAGTCATATTCAATTTGTGAATCTTGTCTTCATGGCAAAATGACTAAACTCCCTTTTGTAGGACATGGGGAAAGGGCCATATATCTTCTTGCTCTAGTACATATTGATATGTGCGGTCCATTTGATGTGCCGGCTAGAGGCAATTTTATCTACTTCATAACCTTCACCGATGATTTATCTAAGTATGGGTATGTGTATCTTATGAGACATAAGTCTGAAGCTTTTGAAAAATTCAAAGAATTCAGACATGAAGTAGAAAAGCAAATTGGAAAATCCATTAAGATTTTTTGATCAGATTGAGGAGGTGAATACCTTAGTCGAGAATTCTTGAACTATCTCAAGAAAAGTGGCATAGTCTCTTAATGGACTCCACCTGGAACACCTCGACTCAACAGAATTTCAGAATGGAGAAATTGGATCCTATTGGATATGGTCCGATCCACGATGAGCTTTATAGACCTTTCTGATTTTCTTTGGAGATACTGTTTGTTAACTGTAATATACTTACTGAATAGGATTTCCCTAAAATAGTTTCTACCACACCATATGAGATATGGCATGGTAAGAAACCATGTTTGAGTCATCTCAGAATTTGGGGCAGTCTGGCTCATGTCAAAAGATAATAAGCGGACAAGTTAGACTTTAGGTCCTTTAGAGCTTGATTCATAGGATATCCTAAAGTGTCATTAGGATATTATTTCTACATTCCAGAAGATCACAATATGATTGTGAGTTGACATGCCATCTTTCTTAAAAAATAGTTTATTCAATATAACGGCATTAGAAAGCAGATTAAGCTCGAAGAGAAAGTCTCACAAGAGCAATGAGCTAAGGACCAAATGGAATCAAATCAAGTTGAGCCAATCCATACACTACCTCCTCCATCTCGTAGATCGAAAAGAATTTCCCATCTCCATGAGAGGTACTTAGGTACTGTTTCAGCGGATGTAGAGAAAATATTCCTCATAAGAAATGGGGTTCATGGTGATGATCCCAAAACCTATAATGAGGCGATATTAGATATCGACTGCAAGAAATAGTTAGAGGTAATAAAGTCGGAAATTGACTCAATGCACTCAAACCAAGTTTGGACCTTGGTAGATCCACCAGAAGGTATAGTACCTATTGGATGTAAATGGATCTACAAGAGAAAGATTGGTGTAAATGGAAATGTGGAGACATTCAAGGCTAGATTAGTGACAAAAGGTTATAGTCAATGCAAAGGCATTGACTATCAGGATACCTTTTCGCCAGTAGCTATGCTTAAATTCATCCACACATTGCTTGATGTTGCAGCCTATTTCGATTATGAAATATGGCAAATGGACGTGAAAACAATATTCTTAAATGGATATCTTGAGGAAGATATCTATAAGGAATAGTCACTAGGTTTCACATCCAATGATGATGATCATAAGGTTTGCAAGCTGCAAAGGTCCATATATGGACTTAAGCAAGCATCTCAAAGCTGGAATACTCATTTTAATGATGTGATCAAATTGTTTGGTTTCATCAAAAATGAAAAGGAGCCATGTGTCTTCAAAAAGGTCAGTGGGAGCGCTGTTATCTTCCTCGTATTGTACGTGGATGACATCCTCCTTATCGAAAATGATATTCCCATGTTGACCATAGTTAAAATGTGGTTATCTAAAGAATTCTCCATGAAAGACCTAGGAGAAGCATTCTTTATTCTAAGAATTAAGGTCTATAGAGATAGACTGAATAGGATGCTAGGACTTTCACAGAAAATGTACATAGAGAAAGTGCTAAAGAGGTTTAGCATGAAAAACTCTAAGAGGGGTTTAGTATCCTTCAGACATGGCATTCATCTTTCCAAGAAGATGTGCCCTAACACACATGAGGAAATAGAATGCATGAGCAGGATCCCTTATGATTCAGCAATAGGGAGCCTCATGTATGCCATGTTATGTACATGACCTAATATAGCCCATGCCGTAAGTATCACGAGTAGATATCAGTCAAATCCTGATGAAGAACACTGGACTTCTGTGAAATATATCCTTAAGTACTTAAGAAGAATTAAGGATATGTTACTGGTCTTTGATAATGGAGAACTCCAAGTCCAGGGATATACAGACTCGGACTTTATGTCTGATGTAGATGATAGAAAGTTGACATCTGTGAGTCTATTTTTGTGCAATGATGGAGCTGTTAGTTGAAAAAATTTCAAGCAGATAGTAATAGCAGATTCCACCATGGAAGCTAAATACATCGCTGCATCAGAAGCTGTAAAAGAGGCATTCTAATATAAAAAGTTTGCTGCAGAGATCGGTGTGATGCCATCAGATGCCATTCCTCTGTACTGCGATAACAATGGTGCCATAGCCCTTGCTAAGGAGCCGAGGTCTCATCAAAAATCTAAGCACATCGAGCGGTGATACCACCTCATCTACGATTACCTCGAGAAGGGTTACGTCAAGGTCAAGAGAGTCGACTTGCAGACAATGTGGCAGACCCGCTTACAAAGCCATTAGGCCAGCAGAAGATCGAAGCCTACCTTGAGAAGATGGGACTTAGAATTGTAGCCAATTAGCTTTAGGTCAAGTGGAAGTTTGTTAGATATGTATGTCCTAAAAGTCAGAATTGGTTGACACTTGTAATACACTTCTAGGAGCAAAATTATAACTTTGATTATAAATAATAAAATGGGTTATTTTCTATCACATATGTGTATTTAGTGTCTATGGTACATCCCTTGAGTTAATGGTAATGATAATTCTTATTTTTAAGAGCTGAAAATTTAAGATAAGAATTTTCATTACTAACTCATAAAACGTTCCTGACCGTAGGGTTATCATGAGGATGGTGATTAATCCAAAAGGTTAGTATTTAATTGCTTCTTTATAGTAGATGAGTCTTGAGTCTATGGTGTAGAGTCACTAGAGCGAGGGTACACGTACTCGTTAGAGAACGAGGGCGTTGAGCATAACCACCTCGAGTAGTCACAAGAAAGTCTACCTTCTCATCGATGACTGACTCGAAGCTACAGTGGTGTGTTTGGTTCTTTGACCTAAGGTGCATCGACAGTTCACCTTGAGGATGTTATAGTTTAACTACACCATGACTCGATCTCCTAGCCATTCAGAATCCTGAGGTGTATGTTGGCTATAGTATGTTCATTGTAGGAATTAGATTACACCAAGATGGAATCTATCTACCTCGATGAATGAGGAGCAGTCCTATGATT
>QRFJ01006898.1:0-78231 GCA_006176705.1 Cocos nucifera
CAGAGAGAGATCTTATCATATAGAACTAAACCTAATTGGATCACACAAATAAGGGTTTGGATCTGGATATCATCAATTGGACTAACCTAGCTCAATTGATTTGAATTAGATTCAATTAGGTTCAAGGAAATCGTGCTAGCACACGATTGAACCTAAAATTCTCCTTTTATTATCATTAAAAGTTATCTCAACTGAACCAAATGTGTTTGTGCTCACCTAGATACCTTTACTTGGTCTGACTTGAGCTTGTCCAGATTAGAAAAGGATTGTCTTAATTTATAAGATAAATTTGAGATAACACCTACCATTTTCCATCACCTACTAATTCTTGTCCTTTGACTTTGGTCAAACATTGACCTTTGACCCTTGGACATCTACCCATATGTCATGCACTTATTGGAGAGCAGATAGGGGCTTGTCCCCTTACTAGAATTTGGAAAGGAGGGGGTGCATGCCTTGGATGGCGTGCATCCATGGATAGGGATGCCTGGAGTCCCATACGGATGGGACTCTAGGTTGCTTCTTGGATTCAACTTAGATGACCCGTAGCCATAGATTTTGACCAATCTTAGGTGCCATATAAGGATGAATTTTTGGAGCTCTCATCTGATTGGATCAGGTGATGTCATCCCACCAATCAGATTTAGATCTGATTGCACGAAGCAACGCGATTGACCGGGATAATGTGGCACTGCATGGCGCAGCAGGATCCATAAATAAATCATGTCTGCGCCCCACTTTTAGAGAGTTCTCTCTTAGGCACGCCCTAATGCTGCCCCTCTCCCTCCTCCATGCCATCTTCTGATCCTCTCTCTCCTCTCCATGCCTAAGGGAAGTTGGGCTTTAGTTTGGTGCGATCCAAGCAAGAAAAGGCTGACGAGATAAGAAGAAGGCAGCACTGCTGCAGAGACGACAGTAGATCTTTGAAAGAAATTTCGAAGATCCTCCAAATCAGATCCAAATCTGATCTTTGGAGATGCAATAAAGAAGGAGAAGATCTCTAGATTTAGTCTGAGTAGATACCGATAGAGGCCAGATGCTTGCATGGCTAGATCCAGAACCTCAGGCAATCAACAGGATCATCAAAGGATAATCAGATTACCCACATCAAGGTATAAATTAAATTAGATTTAATTTATTTTATTTTTATTTTATTAGATCAATAAAATTAGATCTAAAATATCTCAGATCTGATATGGATGCTTAAGAGAAATTTTTGAAATATCTCTCTTGATCCGATCAGATCTGAATGAACCTGATCCAAAAATTCAGGATTTTCCCTTCACCCATAGCAGGTACTCCTTTACTCCTTATGGATATCCTATGAATGTCATCTTTTGAGATTTTGGATCCAATTTACTCCTCTCGATTGCCTCCACATGTGCATAGGTTGTGCAACCGAAGACTTTCAGGTGGCCAAGCTCCACCTTCTTCCCACTCCAGACCTCCTCTGGAATGCCTCCATTCAGCTTATAATGAGGGGACCTATTCACAAGAAAATAAGAAAAAGTTAGAGCATCACCCCAAAAGAGCTTTGGGAGTGATGTCTGCAGCCTCAAACTTCGTGCCTTTTCGATCAATATCCGATTCATCCTCTCTATGACACCATTCTACTAGGGAGTCATCCTCACCATGTAATGGCGTTTGATGCTATTTTTCTCATAGTACCTCCTAAACTCTAGGCTAGTATACTCCCCTCCATTGTCCGACCTCAAACACTTCACCTGTCTTCCTAACTCCTTCTCTACTTCAGCTCTCCAGGCTCTAAACCGGGCAAACACCTCTGATTTTTCTCTAATCAAATAAACCCACACCTTCTTTGAGAAATCATCAATGAAAGTGACAGTATTTTATCCCGCCTCTAGCTGATACAGGAACTGGTCCCCACACATTCAAGTGCACTAAATCCAGCACTCCCTCATTGCGCTTGGTACTTCTGGCAAACTTCATCCTATGCTATTTGCCAAAGATGCATGGATCACAAAGATCTATGCCCTCCTTCTTTAGGGCTGGGATCATACCTCTTCTACTTAGTTCAGTGAGCCCACAGTCACTCATATGATCCTTCTGACAGTGCCATAGCTGATATAAAATCTGCTCCTCCTATGCCGCTGCTAGCACCACTGCACTATCATTTACCACTGAGCCTTCCATTCTATAAAGATTGTTGCTCAGTCTTCTACCTCTCATCACCACCAAAGCTCCCTTGAAAATTTTTAGACATCCACTCCCAACCTGGCTACTAAAAGCATAATCCTGCTCCTCCAAGTAGCCTAAAGAAATCAAATTCTTTTTCAATTTTGGTACATGCCTGATATTTGATAATATATGAATGATCCCATCGTACATCCTCATCCTGATAGAGCCAATTCCAGCTACTTTGCATGGGTGATCATCTCCAAGACTGACACTTCCACCATCGGCCTTCTATTTGATAGCAAACCACTCCCGATGAGAAGTATAGTGGTGCAAGTATGCTGAATCTAATATCCACATAGTATCGCACTTTGTGGATCCATCGATATAACTAGCAAGTTTTCTCCACTGCTCATAGAAGCTATATCATCTTCCTTGCTGGCCTTCCCTTTTTCTGATCTCAAAAGGGGACAATCTCTCCTCAGGTGTCCAAGCTGATGACATTTATAACATTTTAATGTCATCTTTCTCTGATCGTGAGACTTTGACCTGCTCTTGGATTTCCCTCTTCTCTTCTCCTTTGATCTTTCTTGTCTTTCATTCACAGCCAAGATCTCAGACTAAGGGTCTTCCTTGCAGATCTTCTCTCTTTGCTCATTTGATCTATGCACACCAACAACCTCTTCATAGTTTAGGGTCTTCTTTCCATATCTAAAATTGTTATGAGACCGTCATACGAACCTGGGAGAGAACATCATAGCAGCAATGCCTGATCCTCCTCGTTTATCTTCACATCCAAACTTATCACCTTAGATCACACCTAATTGAACCTTTGGATATGTACAACAAGATCTCCACCTTCGGGCATCCTCAGACTATACAATAGTTTCTTCAACCACATCTTGTTCGTCATGTTCTTCCCCATGTATGTGCTCTCCAGTCTCTCCCAGAGCCCCTTTGCTATAGTTTTTGTGCAAACTTTGAGCAAAACCTGATCGACCAAGCACATCCAGATTATGCTAAAAGCAATATCCTTCAACTCTTCCCAATTTTCAGTACTAATCTTTTTTGACCTTTCTTTTGTTAAGATCTTGTAGATCCTCTGCTGAACCAACAAGTCCTTTACTCTTTGCTGCCATAGAGTAAAGTTTCCCTTGCCATCAAACTTCTCAAAATTCATCTTGAATCCACTTGATCCCATGATTTCAGATAAGTCAAGAACAAATCTCTAACACCTTTCACGATCTCACACACTAGCAAAACTACCCTTCGAAGAAGATCTAACTAGCCCTAGATCCTCTTTCCAAACTTCTGTATCACCGTTCCTCCGTATAAACAATCTCTACCTCAATCTAGAGACAACCACGAAGCAAACTAGAAGTTTTAGGATAAAACTTGGTGCGACAGATCCTGAATGTAGTAAATCCTAGGTGTCCTCCTTCTTTCTACACAACACTGCTCTGATACCAAATGTTAGGAATATGCGCTCTTCTCACATAGATCGGCATGGCTGCTGGTGATTAGCCAAGCAACAAGGAAGTACTTCTCAGAGATTTATGCAGAAGCACGATCAAATAAATCAAGAAATATAGAAGAAGAGAAAAAAAGATTTTTGGGAGAAAAGAGCTTTTATTCAGTATATTTTAGCTCTATAACAATCTTGACCTATTTTTAGTATATATACTTTACAAAGGGTCAAGTCCAAGCTTATAGAAAAACTTTCCAAACCCAAACAAATCATGTACACAAAATAATAACCCACGAAAACTGAGCCGACATAATTTTAGACTGAGCCGACTAACCTGCGATTGGGTCGGCTCAGTCCTAGACTGAGATAGTCCAGTTGTGTACTGTTCCAATAGCTTGAAAATACTACTTTCTATCTGAATTTTTCTCTGAGACCTAGCCGACCCAGTCCTGGACTGAGTCGACCCAGTTCCTAACTGAGCCAGCTCAGTCTCAGTGTGAGCTGGCCTAGTTTCTAAACTTTGCTATTGAGACTGATTCTTCTTCTGGCTCGCTCCTGTCTTCCCATGATCTGTCTTCTCATATTTTCAAGACTTGGGAGTCCCACTTCTGAGCACACACCTTTCAATTTCTGGATCTAAAGGTAGTAAGTTACTATGTCCAATACGTGGCATGCACTGAACAAAATTTTAAAAATAAAGTAAGCACAAAATTTAAAAATAAAATTCTAAAGTAAAGCTAGGATCAAAATTTTAATATTGTTTTAGACACAATCCTCGAGAATGGTGCCAAAAACTTGATGCATGCTAATCTATAGCTATAGCAAGTGCACTAGTCGATCAGGTAATAAAGTAAATGAGTAAAGTATCATTCCTAGAGGATTGAAAAATAAGTACTGAAAAGCTATTTCCTATGCTTTATTTAGAAGATCGATTTATGAGAATAAAAAATTAAAGAATAAAATAAAAAATATTTAAAAATTTTAAGAAAATAGAGAGAGTGTAATTATTAGGATTTTAAACTTAAGAGCAATGGGTTACTAAGGCAATCAGTTCACCAACTCAGTCGATACAATATTCAGGTTATTAGATTAATTTTATTTCATGTGATGGTGGAATCTCCTAGTTTATTCACTATCCTTTGGTCCAAGCATAGCAAAACTATCAATATTTATTAATTAGCCTTTGGTCCAGGTGTAATTTAAATAAATATTAATGCATTAAATTTTGTGAAACCCTCTAATTAAAATACACTACGTCCAAAGCACACTAAAATTTTCGTATGCATATGAATTCTAATTTGATTCATAATATAAGGTATATAATCAAGAAGCAATAACATAGATGTACTTGGTCCGTAACATCTATATTCATCAGATCAATTAGAAGATGGCCAGTAATCTAAAAGTATTAAGATCAGATTTATATACTCCTCATGAATAAAATTTAAAATTAAAAATAAATCATACTGAATATTGCATCAAAAAAGTGGCTACACCTTAGCATTAGTAAAAGAAAATTTAGTTCATGATAATAAGTTCAAAAATAGCAAATAAAATAAAAAGCATTAAGAAATTAGACTATTTAATTGCTAAAATTGGTTGTCCGTTGCTTTTGATGTGAAAAACTTGATGAAGAAGAAGAGAAGCTCCTTGATCGATGTCTTGATTATCAGAAGAAGAAAAGAAGAAAAAAAATAAAAGCCCTTTCTCTTCTTTCTCCCAAAACTCTCTCTCAAAGCTCTCTATTATTCCCTACTTCCTCTCCTTCGGCAACAGTAGGACAGGCCTTTTTGTAGAGTCAAGAGGGGCTACTTCAATGAAAATTCCCACTAAAATTAGGATTTAGAACTCCTGGAACAATTCAAATAAGGCCTGGATCATTCTAGCCATTGGATGGCGATCAAATGCATCAAAAATCACTTAAAAACCCTTTAAAATATCCTAGATCAAGTAGCAATTCATGGCAGCCATCGGATCAGCCTTTAGATAGATTCTGGGCCATCGGATCTACTTTTGAAGGGCTTCAGGCATTTAATTAAAAATTGGCAACCATTCAGACCGTTGGATCTTGATCGGGGGCTGCATCCACCGTTCGTCAGCGCATGAGTTTCAGCCGTTCAATCAAATCCCAGTGAACAGCGTTCGTCGGATCAGATAAAATTTTTAGACTGTCCTCTATAGACCGTGTGTGAGCCCGATGTTGCATGGACTGTCGCTTTCTTCAGCCAATCGGAGCGCGCTTCTCCCTATAAAATCTTCGAAATGCCCTCTATAGTGGTCCATCATGCACCGCAAAAAATGCTGACATCAGCTCGGTGTAAGCATGGCATCAGCGATCGATCTGAGCGTGGTTGGGTCGGGCAGTCTGTTGAGCTAATTTTTCAAAATTGGTTTGAACCGAACCAACTTTTTTTTTTTGAAATTCAATTTTGGGCTCATTTGAAGTCTATTTTGCTTGAAATTTATTTCGTCTAAACCAAAAAAATAAGATCTTCATATTGATGGCCCTCTTTCCTACATAAGATTAACAAAAATATTAATTTTTAAAAAAATAAATTAATTTATTTTATAATTTAATCCTTTTATTAGTATATTTTTACCACTTATCATGAACCTAAGTCGGTAGCATAGAAATAAATTTTTCTACCAATTTGAGTGACCATCTAGTAATGGTATCTAATGGCTAGATATGTTGAATGTGTAGAGCAACATTCTTAGAATCCATATGGATATAGTCTTCATATAATTCATCCCCTTGACCTAAATGCTCATAGGATGATTCGGAGTTAAACTATCAACTCTAATTTTATCATCCACATTATATTTTAAAATACTAAATCTATCTAATGGATTATTCTAGCCAAGATTTTGCTAACTTGAAACATAGTGATGCATTTTCTCCAACTCTTAGAGCAGTCAATTCCATCTTTATCGCTCACCGACTTTACTAGTACTTGACTATGCCTAAAAATCTTCTATTACTGAATTAAAAATTTAATTAGTCCGACACCAAAGCATAATGAGTTGCTTGTAAGCCATCATGGTGATCTCAGGTCTAAGGGATACTTATACCTATATCCCATCAGAGCAATTCTCGATAGTAGGATGCTTTAGAGTTGATCATATTCAGTGATGATATATCCTTACATCTCACCTATATACCATACCAGTATCTCTACACTTCTTGGTTAAAAGGATAACCAAGCTATATAGCATACAACGATCTATACTTGATAAATATTATCATCCTAATTAACAATGTATCATTTAGTCATGAACAATTTAGGAACTATTTGATAAATCCTATCTTTATCAAAACTAAATAGTCCTAATAACTTCATCACAATAAAGAAGTTCATTAAAAGATGTAGACTTTATGATGAAAATGCTAAAAAATTTATTTTATTTAATAATAAATCAATTATACTTACGAAATTGCACGGTCGTCAATAGACTGATGATTGGCTTTGGAACACAATTTTCAATAGAGGGCATGGTCAAAGTTGGCGTAGGAAGTTTTAAATTCAAACTAGCTTTAAACTTTATCCAACTTGGTTTCATCCAAACCAATTTGTCCAAATCCAATTAGACTAGATCAAACCTAATCAAATTAGGCTTAATCTAACGTAATTAAATTCTAATTATTGATGCAGAAATCTATGAGGATGCTGAAGTTAGCTAGAGTTGGAAAGGCATGTCGACCCCATGATTAATTTTGATGATTGTCAAACTTTGAGTGTTTAAGTAATTAACCATGTGTTTCAAGAATGGATATAGGTCTTTTCAGGTTTTCAAGTTAAAATTATAATTTTATCAAGTTGGAGATCAAGAAAAAATGATAAGGGACAAAATCATAATTTTATAAAGTTGAAGAAAATCTATTTTGAAAGCCTCAAGAACAAGCTTAGAATATTTCTGATCTTTTGGAGGTAGTTCCATAATTTTTAGATGCATAAATTAGAAAAAATCAAGTTGTAGCAAAAGGATCAACCCAAGGGATGACCTCTAGGTCATCTTCTTTCGAAATAGGCTACTCAACATGCTTGGCATGCAAACTAGGCCTACCCAGTCTGAGACTGAACCAACCTAGTTCCAGTTGAAGCAAAAGATAGAAAGTATAGAAAGCTAGTTTCTCAAGATCCAGGGGACTGAGCCGACCTAGATATAAACTAAGCCGACCCAGTTAGGACTGAGCCAACCTAGTCAAAAACTTTACCGACCCAGTGATCATAATGGCTAGTTTTCTACAGCTTTTTCAAATAGTCATTTCTCCACTCCAATGGCTATTTCAAAGCTTCCAACAGCTAGAACTGATCCTCAAGCTATCACAAAGAGTATAAAAGGCTAGAAAAATATTTGAAAAGAAAGAACAAGTAGATTAAAGTAGAAATTATTAAAATAATGAGGTTCATTAAATATCTAAAGAAAAAGAGAAAAAAGAGAGGATCTTGTGCATCAAATTCAATGAGTTTCAAAGTATGATCATCCTCATTCATTCAAGCTTTCTCTTAGCCTTCAAAGGAGAGAATACAAAGCTTCAAGAGCCACCTTTCAACCTCTTCATCAAACTTCGAAAAGAGTTCTTTTTTTTTTATTTTTATGCTAAATTTTATACTTATATTTTTTATTTTTTTACAAGTTTATTTGGAAGAAAGAAACTTGGGATGTAGGTTGGTCCAAGCCAAAAATTGGATAGTGTAAAGGTTGTGGTTGGTGCTCCTAGATTAAAACCAACCAGGTTGATAGTGAACCCAAAAAAACTATCGATGTAGGGTTGTGATTGGTAAGTTCGACAAAACTAACTGAATTTGTTTGTAATCCTGGATCAAAACAAACGTACTATAATCTTAGATTATAGTAGAATTCCTAAGGGGATAGCTTAGAGAGTAGACGTAGGTGTGGGATTGCACCGAACCACTATAAAATCTTTATATATTTGTTTTGTGATTTTGCTTTCCTTACTTTTCTTATTTGCTTTACACATTTGCATTAGTTGGTTGCTTTTAATTTCGCTGCTACACATTGCTCATTCACCATAAGCATTCAAATTTCTCTTAATTAGAAGCATATATTTATTTTAGAGTATAATTTAGCCAAAAATTTTATAAATCCAATTCACCCCACTCTTGGATGGCCATACCTGGGCAATAAGTGGTATTAGAGCAGGTGCTCTATTTTTAGTTATTGACCTAACCATCAAGAGCTAAAGAACTTGGCAATCCAAAATAAAATATTTTTTAATGAAGGCCATTTTATAGATAGACCTTCACTTTTTAATGGCTCAAATTATACCTATTGAAAAATTATGATAAAAATTTTTACTCAAGCACATGACTATAGTCTATGGAGGATCATAGTTGATGGCTCACACACCCCTAAAGTATTAAAAGAGCATGACAAAGAAATAATATAATTAAATGCTAAGGCCTTAAATATACTTTATTGTTCATTAGATATAAATGAGTTCAATCTAATTTCTTCTTGTATTTCAGTAAAATAAGTTTGGAAGAAATTGGAAATGACTTTTGAGAGAGCCGATTGAAAAGAAGAACCAAACTTTCAAGAGGATAATCAAGCTCACCCCAACATATGCCTCATGGCTCATGAGGATGAAAAGAAAAAGAAAAAGAAGAAACAAAAGAAAAAAAAGTGTTGATTAAGGAAGAGCAAAGCAAAGAAGAGAATGAGAAAGAGGAGGAAGGTATAGAAAGTTGTTGCCTCATAGCTCAAAACGATGAGGTATATCATGAATACTCCTCTGAATTTTTTTTAATAAATCATATGAAGCCTTTAATGACTTAATGGATGAACATAAAAAAATAAGGCTACAAAATAAAGAGCTTATAAAATCTAACTTATCTTTGATTGAAAAGAAAAATAAAGTTTCAAGTGAAAAAGAAGATCTATTGAAAAATATAGAAAACATGACCAAAGAAAAGAAAGATTTCTTGGAACAAATTAAAATCCTAACTAAAAAAAAAGAGAATATAGTTAAATCTAAAAATTCTTTAGTTAAAAAAAATATTGAGCTTAAAAAGGAAAATGATACTTTAAAATTCTTTCTAAAAGAAAATGAAAATCTTTCGATTGAAAAGAAAGAGATCTTGGGGGAAAATAAAAAATTAAGAAGAGAAGTTAAGATTTTGAGATCTATTATAGAAAAATTTATAATTAGCTTTCAAAATCTTCAATCTATGGTAAAAACTAATGGGGCTGTTTTCAATAAAATAGAAATCAGTTTTAATATTTTAAGAAAATGGTATAATTATAAAAATATTTTTATAAGAGATTCAACTAAAGACTATTCTATTAAGTACTTTAAATTTAATCAAATTGATCATAAAATTTTAGAATATAATTTTAAAAGAATTGGCCAAACTTTGAATAAACATATTTAGATTCCAAAGAAAATCTTGAATACTAACTCCTATAGACCTAAGATGACTTGGGTACCAAAAATCATTAAGTGACTTTACAAGTGCATCAAGGATCCAAATGAAATGAAAGGAAGAAAATTTTTATGGATGCCTTGAAAATGAAAAGGAATGGATATTGATACATGGTTTAATCTAAATTTTTTCTCACATTATACCATCAATGATTGTTAAAGTTATTTTGATTAAATCTATTGACTTTAATATGATTTCATATTATATTTACTTGCTTGAAATTCTTTTCATATATTAGTAAGATTATTATGATTGTTCTTAACTTGAAAGAAAAAGGGAGAGTAACAAAAATTATAAAGCTTAAGCATGCAAATTTTGAAAAAAAAAATGGAAGATAATGCTAAAGAATGAATATATATATATATCATTTTGATAATCTAAATTTAAAATATGCTTATTTTAAAATATAGAGGAGAAGAAAATTGAAAAGTAAACTAATCCAGCTATTAATATGAAAAATAAAAAAAAATTATTGATTTGATTTGATTAAAAATATTGATGAATTTATGATCTTAAATTCTTTATCAATTACCTTATTTTGAGTCTTATTGATTTTAAACTTTTCATTAAATACTTTATAATCTTTTTAATTTATGCTTTTATATATTTATTCAATTTGATTTACTTGATTTAAAGTGTTATCAAATAAATAAATTATTTTTAATATTAAAAATTATTTAAAATGGTATCATTAATATGCTAGTTTCATATTTTGATTTGTATTATTATTCTTGATAATTAATTGGAGTTAAATTAAATTGAAAACATATTCTTACTCTAAGAAATAAATTTTTAAACCTAATTTTGCAACTCATTGAAATTCAAATTTGATACTAAATTATTTATGTGTATTGCAAAATTCTTATGAATTATTTGCATTGAAGCAATTTTTACTCAAAGCAATAAATTTAAAAAAAATAAGTATCATTTTTAATACATATTTATTTTACTTTTAGTCAATACATTTTCGATACATATCTTTTCTAAACTTAATTAACTAAAATTTCTTAAGAAAAGAAAAGATTGAATATTAACGTGCATATTATACTTGATTTTATGGTTAAATCTTTTGAAAAGCTCTATTTCTCTTAAAGCTTAAAAGTATATATTTAAAAATCTGATTAAAAGATCATATTTATTTAAAAAGGAGGAGAGTCTATAATATTTGAATTCAAGATAATTTTTGAAAAGAAAAAAATATTCATTCAAAAGAAAAGATGATTTCTTTAATTTGACTTTATAAATTTGATACATCTCTCAATTTAATGTCTTAATGTTGACTTTGATGATTTTTTTTTGTTCTTTGTTATGAGCTTTTTGATGTTGTCAAAAAGAAGGAGAGGTATATTGAGTATATGCTTAAAGAATTAATATAATACTTAGGAAACTCAATGAATTTCATGCTTGGAACCTTAATACTTATTATTTTGAATTAAAATATTATTTTGATATGAGTATATAAATTATATGAAATATTAATTGGAGTTTTCATGAAGTGTGCATTTATGTTTATGTATATTATCACTTTATGACTTATACTAGTCAATTTATTGAAATACATTAAATTATATTTTTATGCATATACTCAAAATTTTATCATCATCAAAAAGGGAAAGATTGTTAACCCCATGATTGATTTTGATGATTGTCAAACTATGAGTATTTAAGTATTTAACCATGTATTTCAAGAATGAATGTAGGTCTTTTCAGATTTTTAAGTTAAAATTATAATTTTATCAAGTTGCAGATCAAGAAAAGTGACAAGGGACAAAATTATAATTTTATGGAGTTGAAGAAAATCTATTTCGAAAGCCTCAAGAATAAGCTTAGAAGATTTTTGATCTTTTGGAGGTAGTTTCATAATTTTTAGAGGCATAAATTAGAAGAAAATTAAGTTGTAGCAAAAGGGTCAACCTATGGGACAACCCCTAGGTCATTCCCTTTTGAATTGGGCTACTTGGCACGCTTGACATGCAAACTAGGCTGACCTAGTCTTAGTTGAAGTAAAAGATAGAAAGTGTAGAAAGCTAGGTTTTTAAGACTCAAGGGACTGAGTCAACCCAGATATAAACTGAGCCAACCCAGTTAGGACTGAGCTGACCCAGTGATCATAACGGCTAGTTTTCTATAGTTTTTTCAAATGATCATTTCTCCACTCCAATAGCTATTTCAAGACTTTCGACAATTAGAATTGATCCTCAAGCTATCATAAAGAGTATAAAAGGCTAGAGAAATATTTGAGAAGAAAGATCAAGTGGATTGAAAGTAGAAATCATTAAAATAGTGAGGTTCATTGAATATCTAAAGAAAAAGAGAGAAAGAGAGGACCTTGTGCATCAAATTCAGAGAGCTTCAAAGTATGATCATCCTCATTCATTCAAGCTTTCTCTCAGCCTTCAAAGAAAAGAATACAAAGCTTCAAGAGCCATCTTTCAACCTCTCCATCAAACTTCAAAAAGAGTTCTTTTACTTTTCATTTTTGTGATGAATTTTATACTTATATTATTATTTCTTTACAAGTTTCTTTGGGAGAAAGAAACATGAGGTGTAAGTTAGTCCAAGCCAAAAATTGGATAGTGTAAAGGTTGTGGTTGGTGCTCCTAGGTTAAAACTAACTGGGTTGATAGTAAACCCGAGAAAACTATCGGTGTAGGGTTATGGTTGGTAAGCTCGACAAAATCAATTGAGTTTGTTTGTAATCTCAGATCAAAACAAATGCACTGTAATCTCGGATTATAGTAAAATTTCTAAGGAGATAGCTTAGGGAGTGGACGTAAGTGCGGGATTGCATCGAACCACTATAAAATCTTTAAGTGTTTGTTTTGTGATTTTGCTTTCCTTATTTTTTTTATTTGTTTTACATATTTGCATTAGTTAGTTGCTTTTACTTCCACTATTACATATTACTCATTCACCATAAGCATTTAAGTTTTTCTTAATTAGAAGCATATATTTATTTTAGAGTATAATTTGACCAAAAATTTTATAAACCCAATTCACCCCCCCTTGGATGGCCATATACCTAGGCAACAAGGCAAGGCTGCCGACGGGACCTGCAAAACAAAGTCCAAACCATTGGTGGGTGGCTCCGATAGGACTCTCCAGTACTCAAGTTAGTTCTCTGGCCAACTAGAATGGAGTGCTCATGAGATAGAGAAGCAATGTAACGGGGAGGGGGAGAGAGCTTTTAGGAAAACATATCTAAAGGATCCCTTTTATAGAGAGTGTGTAACAAACTGATGGTGACAGTCGTAACTATCTGGTAGTGGGTTAATTAAGCCACGTAGAGTTTGTTATGGAAGATGAGTTGTACTTTATCATAACTTACGGGTGGTTAAGATCTATTTGTTGGAGTTCGAACGTAGGTTGAAGACTTCAGTATGTGCAGTGAACTTATAACCGATCAAGATATGTTGGGGCAATGTCTAGTGGCTTTAAGAAGTTAGGAAGTCTCTTGAGTCGTGTGCAGGTAGGTGCCTCCTAAATTAAGATCTGAGGTACTGTGCTCCATCCTTCGTGGAGCATTTATCATGAATCAGTAGTTTAATGAGGTCCTTTTAGATGGCTCCAGCTAACAGGCATAACATAGACTAAGTAAGTCTACGATTGACTAGGAGAAGCTCGTCCTAAAAGATATTTGAATGAAAGGACTTTGGCTAAAGAAAGCACGATTGAGAGGAGTGCGTTCGAAAGGAGTCTGCCTGAAAAGAGTGTTGCTAGGAGGAGTGCGATTGGAGAAGTTCATCCGAAAGAAGTTTGACTAAAAGGAGCATTATCGGGAGGAGCATGACTGGAAGGAGCACTGTCGGAAGGAGCACGATTGGAGGAATTCGTCAGAAAGAAGCGTAACTAGAGGAGTTCATCCAGAAGAAGTCCAACTAGAGGAGTTTGTTTGGAAGAAGCACGACTAGAAAGAGCGTGACTAAAGGAGTTTGGTTGGAAGGAGCGTGTTGTCCATAATATAGAACTTCAACTATCTGCAAAACTCATCACTAATCAGGGTTAGGAGTGTTGAACTTTGGTCCTATCATTCATTCTAAATTAAGAAGTAAGGTTAATTAAATAATAGTTCTTCTTTACTATTCAAGATCATCTGGCTGGGCTTCAATGTGCTTTTGACAAGTTTTGTGATATGGACTTGTCGTTGAGAGGATCAGCAAATTTCTTCAGAATGGGGGACGGCGGCAAATTATTCAAACCAGATCTAGGATTTTAGGACTAGATCTTAAAATATTTTCAAGATCAAGCAGCGAAAGATAAAATTAATCAAAATTATTTTTAAATATCAAAAAATTACTCTAGATCTAAGATCTATTACATGATCATAGCATGTTATTAAATCAAAAATTAAAATCTAAAGAAAAAACTAAAACATGTGGATCACATCAACATGTACATACACTACATCTAATGTAGGTACAAAAATAATAGATCAGATCTATTATCTATGAAAGTTAGACATTCTAACTTACTGATCTAAGCTTGAGGATGAAGTTGCGAGCCGTACATGAGTCTGACCTCTAGGAGTCATCCACAGGAGCCTACGATCATGATTAGAAGTCCTAATGCAGAAAATCAGCACAGTAAGCTAGTGCTGTGTTGATCCTTTTTTGATGGTCAATCAAATGCCTCCTTCTTCTAGATTTGGACTCTTCCAAAGAGGAGAAGGAGGAGAGGAGGTTTTAGATATGAGACACTCTCAAAAAACTCAAAGGAGGAAGGAAAGAGGTGAACTCAGCAACCCTAGAAGAAGACCCTCTTCTTCTTCTCTTTGCTCTCACCTAGATACCTTGTTTGATATCTATGAAACCCCAATGCCCAAGGACTCTCTCTTTCTAATTTTCACACACCCCAAAGCTCTCTCAATGTTCTATAACATATATAAAATTACCTTAAAATTCGTCCAAAATATATAGGAGAAGAGGAGTCCTAGTATAGGTCAAAAACTAGACAAAGAAAGACCAAAAAGGGCAGGTCAAGGGGCGCCCAACTCTTAGGCACCCTCTCCAAAATTTTTTGGCATGGATCCACAAGGAAATATCACCCAAAACCTTCACTTCTTTGTCAAGAATATCAAAGAAAAATAGGAAGGAGGGCAACACAAAAGGAAGAAGAGTTTTGGTTTTTCAAAACACTATCTCATAGGATTTGAAATCAAAACCAATTCCTACTTTGACTTGGTCCACTACCTAATTTCCATATGAGAAAGAGAGGAGAGAAGGGTGTGCATGAGAAGGCCTAGGAAAAAGGTATTTGTTGCACAAAATAAGAGAGAAAGAGGGCATGGGGTATGAGGGGCTATGGTGGCACAAGGTGGAATCCTAGTCTTACTAGGATTCCATCTATGACTTGGTCAAAGTGGTTTCTCAAACCAAATTAAATCAAAACTAAATCAACAAAATTAAATTAGGCCCTAATACAATTAATAATTTAATTAAATTAGATTAAATTTTATTTAATTTTAATTTAATTTTCTAATTAAATTAGAAAATTGAGTTGACCCGAGTCCTAGTTAAACTAGGACTAGTTCTACCAGTCAATTGGACTTGATCCAATCAAGTTCAAACTAAATCTAATTAAATTATATTTAATTAGAATTAATCTCAATCCTCTAATTTAATCAAATTAAGTCAATTAGTAATTTAATTGCTAATTGATCCACCTGCAATACCTGCACTAGGTTAAACATCAATCATAATGATTGTTTAACCCTAGAACGATTCTCAATCATTGATCAACCATCCGATTAGATCATGAGCTCTAATATGTGTAACCTCATAATTTCAAATCTAAACTGATAGCATAGAAATAAATTTTTATACTAATCGAAGTAACCATCTAGCAATAGTATCCGACGGTCGAATAGGTCGAATGTGTAGAACAACATCCTTAGAACCCATGCGGATATAGTTTCCATATAATTCATCTCCTTAACCAAAATGCTTGTAGGATACCTCAAAGTTTAACTATCAACTCTGATTAGGTTGTCCACATTATATTTCAAAATATCAAATCTATCTGATGGATTATCCTGGCTAAGGTTTTGCTATATTGAAATACAGTGATACATTCTTCTCCAACTCTTGGAGTGGTCAATTCCATCTTGATCACACTTTGACTTTGTAAGTACTTGACTGTGCCCAGAAGCCTTTCATTATTGAATTAAAAATTTAGTTAGCCCAATATCAAAGCACATTGAGTTGCTTGCAAGTCACTAAGGCGATCTCAGGTCTAAGGGACACTTATACCTATATCCCATCAGAGATATTTTTGATAGCAGAATGCTCTGGAGTTGGTCACGTTCAATGATGATGTACCCATACATCTCATTCGTATACCATATCAGTATCTCCACACTTCTTGGTTAAGAGGACAACCAACCTATATAGCATATAGCAACCTATGCTCGATAGATGCTGTTGTCCTAATTAACAGCCTATCATTTGATCGTGAACAGATTTAAGGACTAATCGATAAATCCTCTCTTTATCAAAGCTAAATAGTCCTAAGGACTTCATCACAATAATGAAGTTTGTTAGAAGATGAATACTTTATGATAAAAAATATTAAAAATATATTTTATTTATTAATAAATTAATTATAAATATAATGTAGCACAACCCTCAACAAGCTGATGATTGGCTTTGGAACATATTTCTCAACAACTTTCACTTATCTTAAAGCCACTTGGCACAGTATCTAATATCCATCTTCGACTTGTGATTGTCGAACTCCTTTATCGTTAGGATTTTAGTAAAGGGGTCGACCAGGTTCTTCTTTCCGTCGATCTTTTGAAGGTTGACGTCATCTCAATCCATGATCTTCCAGACTAGGTGAAAGCAGCATAGGATGTGCTTCATCTACTAGTGTGTCTTTGGTTTCTTCACTTGAGCTATGGCACCAGTGCTAACACAGTAAAGCAGGATCGGACCATCTAGGAAGGGTGCTACTCTGAGCTTGATGATAAACTTTCTTAGCCACATAGTTTTCTTCGTGGCATCTGATGTTGTGATGTACTCTACTTCACAAATAGAGTGTGTCACAGTATGCTGCTTAAAACTCTTCCAATAGATGGCTCTACCATTTAGAATAAAGATATATCCCAACATGCTTCTGCTATCATCATGGTTAGATGGAAAGCTGGAGTCTGTAAACCCCATAAGTTTTAGATCTGACTCACCATAAACCAACCATTAGTCCTTAGTATTTCTCAAATACTTAAGGATATTTTTAACCACTTTCTAATGATTTTCTCCAGGGTTAGACTGGTATCTACTCACTACTCTTAGTGATTATTCTACATCTGATCTCGTACATGTCATGGCGTATATGATAGATCCCACTGTCGAAGTATATGGGACTCTACTCATATGCTCTCTCTCTCTTTAGGAGTTGTCGAACAATCCTTCTTAGAGAGAAAAATTCAATGGCCTATTGGGAGATAGCCCTTTTTGAAATTCTCCATGCTGAACCTCTTCAGCACAGTATCTATGTACGTGAATTGGGATAATCCAAACATCCTTTTAGATCTATCCCTATAGCTTTTTATCCCTAAAATGTAGGATGCTTCACTTAAGTCCTTCATAGAGAACTTTGATGACAACCAGACTTTTAGTTCTTGTAGTGTGGAGATGTCATTTTCGATTAAGAGAATATCATCCACGTACAAGACAAGGAATACTACTATTGGACCATTTGTCTATTTGTAAATATAGGCTCTTCTCTATTCTTAACGAAGCTATACATTTTGATCATCTTATCAAAATGCATGTTCCAACTCCAAGATGCCTGCTTCAATCCATAAATGGATCTTTGAGGCTTGCACACCTTGGACTCATCTATGGATATGAATCTCTCAGGTTGTATCATATACATCTCTTTGGTTAGCTCTCCATTTAGAAAAGCTGTCTTCACATCCATCTGCCAGATCTTATAGTCCAGATGGATAGCTATCGCAAGCATTAATTGAATGAATTTGAGCATTGCCATAGGGAAGAACGTCTCGTCATAGTTAATACCATAATATTGATGATACCTCTTGGCAACTAGACGAGCTTTATAGGTCTCCATCTTTCCATCTGCATTTTTTTTTGTTTGAAAATCCATTTACATCTAACCGATTTAACCTTTTTGGGTGGGTCAACCAATATCCACACAACGCTGACTTTCATAGACTCCATTTCAGGTTTTATGGCCTTAAGCTATTTTTCGGAATCGGATCTCTACATAGCATCCATATAAGTGATTGGATCCTCATCGTTCTCATCGAGTTTAATAGGATCACCATCCCAGACCAAGAAATCATAGTATCTATCCGAATGATGCGATACTCTATTAGATTGCCTTAATGGTGCAGGTACACTAGGCTCTAGATCTAATCTAATCAGATCTGACTTAGGTCCAGCTACAGTTGTTGATTTTTCTACCTATTAAACTTCATC
This sequence comes from Cocos nucifera, assembly GCA_006176705.1. NCBI lineage: Eukaryota > Viridiplantae > Streptophyta > Magnoliopsida > Arecales > Arecaceae > Cocos > Cocos nucifera. The sequence goes on from QRFJ01006898.1 coordinate 18,495, forward strand.
AAGTTCAATCTTAGAGGCAATAGTTCCTTCACCAAGGAACTTCTTTTCTAAAAAGATTATCTTAAGACTGACGAACACCTTTTATTCTTCAGCATGGTAGAAATAGTAACCCTTACTTTCTCTGGGATACCCTATAAATACGTACTTATCATACCAGGATCCAAGCTTATCTGTATGCAAGCATTTAACATAGACCGGACAACCCCAAACCCATAGGTGAGAGAGTGTAGGCCTACGCCCAATTCATATCTCATATAGAGTTTTTGCGATAGATTTACTTGGTATATTGTTCAATATATAACATGCAATCTCAAGAGCATAACCCCAAAATGAAACAGGCAAACTAAAAAATTCCATCATGAATCAAATCATGTCTAACAAGATTTGATTTCTTCTTTTCGATACACCATTATGCTGTGGTGTTTCTAGAGGAGTCCACTGTAAAAGAATCCCATTCTCTCCTAGATATGTCAAGAACTCACTGGATAGATATTCACCTCCTTGATCCAATCAAAAAGTTTTAATACTCTTTCCAGTTTATTTTTTACTTCACTTTGGAATCTTTTAAACATTTCAAATGAATCCAACTTATGTTTCATTAGATAAACATATCCGTACTTGGATAGATCATCTATGAAAGTAATGAAGTATAAGTATTCACCTCTGATACTTATGCTCATTGGTCCACATACATTAGTATATACTAGACCTAAGAGCTCAGTAGCTCTCTCACCTTTTTTAATAAAAGGTGATTTGGTCATTTTACCAAGAAGGCAAGATTTATAAGTTGGAAGTGATTTATAATTACTGACTTCAAGGATTTTCTCTTGAGTCAACCTATTTATCATGTTCTTGTTTACATGACCCGGCCTACAGTGCTATACGTAGATATCAGAGACATTATATAATCTAGGGTGTTTTCTAGAAGTGTACATTATCCTCACAGGCTGTGATAAAATGTAAATATCATTTCTTTGTTGCCCTTGCATTATTGTAATATCATTCATAATGATATCATAATAATCTTTCTTTATAGATAAATGATAACCATCTTTGGTCAAAAGGCTAATAGAGATTGTATTCATCAGAAAGGAAGGACAATAATGATATTCATTTAAAGAAATGATATTAGTATTGAGAATAAATTGAACTATTTTCATAGCTAGAACTGGAATAGATCTTCCATCTCCAACATTCAGGAATTGTTCATTATTTTTAAATCTTCTACTAATTTGAAGTTCTTGCAATATACTGCAAATATGGACTGAACTTTTGGTATCTAATATCCAAGTAAAAGTATCACAAATAGAAAAATTATAAGGTGTTATCATATAACATCCTTGATCAGCAACTACTTGCTCATCTCTTTTTTTAGCCTATTAGGGTCATGGGAATCAAGATACTGAGGATAATTCCTCTTCCAATGCCCCTGCTTCTTACAGTGGAAGCATTATGCCTGATCTAGATTATTCTTGGATCTTATGTTTAAACTAGGCATAGAAATCCTAGTACGAACCACTTCATGCTACTGAACAACATTCAACTTTCGATACTTATTATTGAAGTTGGGTCCCATAAGTATATCATTGTCTAACAGTGAATGGAGTAACTATGGTTAGGGTTTAACTGCATAAAAGAGAATCAAAAATTAGTAATTGATTCATTGAATCTAAAGATTTGGACTTTAATCAAAAGATTTTTTCTACTATTTTATTCGAACTGGTAGCCTCCATCTCCAATTCGAGGAATTGCCTTAATTTCTTAGTGGGTACTAAAATCTACATAGACTGCACATAAGTAAGTCTAACTATGGTTGGTCAACCCATGTACATCTAAGAATAGGTTCATAACTAATTATTTCTTCAAATAATTTCTAGTAATTTAATTTTACTTTAGGTATCTTTTCAATAGGCTAGGGCCTCCATTGAAAGTTTCGGTTAGGTCCAACCATTAACATGATCATACTTGGTCCATCTAACTAATGAATGATTAAATCCAACTATGGTTGGTCAACCTAACCATCATTTAGAGAGACACAGCTAAAAAATTATATTATGAATGATAATTCCATTAGTGGATGAGCACCAGGCCTATGAGCCTCTAATGATTATCCAAATAATGGATCCATTATCATCCACTTAGTGGAAGGCTATGGTTTAGTTATCACCATAACTATTTTATTTTAAGAATCTAATAATTTTAAAGAATTTAATTAATTTAATTTAAAGAGAGAAGATCAGATGAACCAGCTTGTCATGATCCTCCCACTGGCTTCACCAAGTTAGCTTAAGGGAGGCCATTAATAGGCTGATCTAGGAGCACTTAAATCAGTCACACTGATTTACTTGGCTAACATGGGTCAGCTCAAATAGTCAAGTGATCCAATCAAAATATAATTTTACTAAAAGGTCAGGTAAGTTCGATGAGTGGGAGGGTCTACCAAAACTTGCCTTAGACACCATAAAAAATGGCCAGGTAAATGGGCTACCAATTAAAGACCACCGATCTGGTTTACCTTCGACACCAATTGGTTTAATTAGTTTCAATTAGATTAACCTAATAGTTTATGCTATACCGCATAGCCAAGAATCAAGTTCATCTTGGATCTCGTTAAAGACATGGACTTGACCAACTACAACTATTGTAATTGATCTAGAGAATTCTTGATCTAATCTAAGATAATAATTAATTATATTTAGTCAGTTCTCTAATTAAGTCCATTCTTTAATCTAACCCTAGGTCTAACCCAATTAATGGACCTAATCCACACTAATCCATTTAACCCAATGTGTTATGATTTATGTCTTAGGATCTTCAATTCAAAATCCTAGATCCTAATCAAACAGCTTCTTAATTCTTAATTAAGTTTTGGGACGTGGGTTGGGGTTCGAATCTTTGAAAATGATTTTCATATTTGTAAAATATTTTTACAACATGATTCTATCAACCAAGTTATATGTTTGATTCATAATTAATATGCAAGTAACATAAACATTGTTAGATGTGTGTCCTAAAAACCAGATTGACTGTAACTTGTAATACACTTCTAAGGGTAATTTTATAATTTTAACTATAAATTAATAAATAAATTATTTTTCTATCATAGTGTGTATTTAAAAGTATCTGTAATACATCCTTTGAGTTAATGGTAATGATAATTCATATTTTCAAGAGTTGAAAATTTAAGACATAAATTTTCATAATTAACTCATAAAATGCTTCCGATCATAGCATCATTACGAGGATGGTGATCGATCTGAAAGATTGGTGTATGATCGCTTTCTTAGGATAGACGTATCTTGAGTCTACAATATAGAGATATCAGAGCGAGAGTATAGATACTTGTTAAAGAATGATGGCACTGAGCATGACCACCTCGAGTAGTCATAAGAAAGTCTACCTTTTCGTCGATAACTGACTCGATGCTGCAGTGGTGTGTATGGATCTTTGATCTGAGGTGCATCAATAGTTCACCTTAAGGGTGTTATAGTTTGACTACATTATAACTCGGTTTCCTAGCCATTCAAAATTCTGAGGTCTATATTGGCTATAGCATGTTCATTGTAGGAATTGGATTACACCAATAAGAAGATCTATCTACCTCGGTAGATGAGGAGTAGCCCTATGATAATCATGAGATTGAGTCCTTAAGCCCATGGCCATGGCAGAGTGAAGATAATAGAAAGAGTTTCTATTAGGATTTTACATTAAACTTGAATCAAATGATTAATTCATATGATGGACATTGGGTTTGACGAGTTCATCTTAACCCTAATCCTATTGGAGCTCAAGATAGAAGAATCCAATCACACAGATAACTGCACCAAGAGGTTCATTTTTAGTTTTGATGGATTGTCACCATATACTGCTAGGTATCATTGGTAGATTTTGAGAGCAATTAGAATGATTTTGATGATCAATCATTCTAATTGTATAAATCAGAAAAGTTCTGGTCCATCGAAAGATGTTTTGATGATATCGATGATGGAGATCATGACATATCTCATTACCATATAGAATTGAATCTAACTAAATTACACAAATAAGAATTTGGATCTAGATATCATCAATTAAGCTAATCCAGTTTGATTGATTTGGATTAGATCCAATCGGATTTAAGGTAATCATCCTAGCATACGATTGAGCCTGACTTTCTCCTTCTCAAATTTTTTTGATTCATCACAATCAAGTCAAATTTGATTTATCTCATTTTTATATTTTGAATGGATTTATTTTTATTTGACTAGAATAAGTTCAGATCAGATTAATTGTAGAAATTAAATCTATTCATAGTAAAATTGGACTAGGGTCAAAAGTTGACCTATTTGAGAGAATTAAGGATCACCTAATCAGATGCTTTTAAAAAAAAATTTTAAAATTAATTTAATTTAATTTTTTGATATGTGATAGATCATAAATTATACATTGGATGTACCAAATTTTGTGATTTTTAGAGATGTCTAGACTGAGTTATGATAGAGTTTGATTTGGATCAAACATTTGAGGGAAGAGTCCTAGGCACAATAGACTCTTCCTTATCTACTCATGCTGCCACCTTTCAGATTAATTTTTAGCATCAAAATTAGATGGGATCTGGGGATTTTCATGGAGATCAAGTTCAGGCATCCCAATGATTGAAAAAATAAGAATTTTGGTTAAAGAGAGACTCTAACTTGGCGCTATACTTTTGTATAAGAACCCTTGCGCCAAGGTTCTTCATGGAGAAATATTTTTCATACCCAAAGGCTGCCATTCTAGATATCCCACACCCTCCTTATCCTCTCTGTCCCTCTCTTCTATATGCCTAAAAAGTTGGGCATAAATCTACGAAGAAGATCTAATCAAATTTATGAAGAATTCAGCATCTATGCGATGGTATTCATGAGACGGACATGCTGCCTTCAGAAATTTTTTGAAGAACTTCCAGATCAGATTCAGATATAGTCTTTAGAAAAAATATTTATGAGGAGAAGATGATCATATCCTTTCTGAGTAAATACCGATAGAGGCCAGACACATGTTGGAAAACATGCAGGATTTCATGCATAAATTTCAAAACTTTTTCGAAATATAGAGCAGTGGAAGACATAGATTAAACTATTTAATCTGCAACATACATGTAATCAAATAACAAAAATCTACATCAAGAATTTATAATATATTATGATATAAATATAAATCTAAAATTAAATTAATCATAAGTGGTATTGATCATATGAATACCTAGATCTAGAATAATTCTAGATCTAACCCTAGATCGCATCTAGGTCACCAAGAGATTGGATCTCTTACCTTTGCACAGGTCAAGAACTTCATGGTTGAATTCATTATTTCCTTTGAAGCCGCACAAGCATCCAGCCTCTATAGGTGATCCACACAAACCTGCAACACAGATCGGAGGTTTGTCGAACGAAGATCTGCTCGAAATGCTAGCTTCTCGCGAATTTCTCCTGATGGTTAATCAAATACATGTTCTTAGGATTTCTTAGATACTCAAAGAGATGAAGAATACGAGAAGGAATAAGAGAGAAATCCAACCCTTGGATCTTCCATAAATCAAAAAAATAAATTCTAAGAGAAGGCAAATCTTCTTCTTCAAGACATCAACGGTTGATGTCCTGAAAACATCTCTATGCTAGTTCAAGAGGAGACCTTCTCCTCTAGAATTTTTTCTAAATTTTTAGATCTAAGATTTTTTATTTTATTCATACAAAAATCCCATAAAAAATTGGAGAGGAAGGGTTCTCCAAGAAACCCTAAGAGAAGACCTTTCTTCTCTTCTCCTTCTCTCATAAGGATATGATCAGATCATATCCAAAAAATTAACACCATACCCCATCAACTTGGAGCACTCATCCCCACACCCAAATTCTCTCTCTCTCTTAGATTTTTATCATATAAAAATTATAAATAAAACAAAAAGAAAGAAATATAAAAGAAAAATATAACAGAAGATAATCTTCTCTTATCTTGTCTCTTCAAGACATCAACTTTTGATATCTTAATTGAAGGCTCCTCTCCATGAATCTTGTGCCAAAAATCCTCCAAGCCTTCTCCTCCTTTTTCTATAATTTTTTATAATTTTTCTAGAATTTTTTGCATCCTCAAATCATCTCATAATAGACGTCCACCTTTTATTGCAATACTAGGTCAAAACCTAGTCAAAGGAGGACTTCTATGGGACGTCCAACTCTTGGATGCCCCTCCCACTTATTTTTTTATGTAACCATTGATTCTTATATACAAAACTAAGAGAAAAAGGGTCGAATAAGATAGAAGGGCGTGGGTAGAGTTGGCGCACAAGGGAGGGAGGAGTTTGGGTCAAAGAAAACTCTTCCAAGTAGGAAACAATTTCCAACTTCTTTCTAATTTTGACCAAATCAAATTTAAATCTAATTTCTGAGATAATGGGGTATAGAAAATCATTTCATAGGTGTGGAAATCATAGAAAAAAATCTTGAATTAAATATGGGGTGTGGGACCATTGGCGCAAGGGAAGAGTGAGAGTCCCAGTCTAATTGTGACTCTTTATGTTTCACTAGGTCAAAACTATTTTGAACCTAAATCAAAACTAATTTAAACTAGATAAAATGCAACCTAATTGAGAGTAGTCTAATTAGGAGACCAATAAAATTAGATTAAATCATATTTAGTTCTGATTTAAATTCAAAGTCAATTTGGAATTAGATACACTTAAATCCTAGTCCAACTAGGAATTGATTTTTTCTTGCAATTGGCTTATCCAATAAACCAATTGGACTTAACCCAATTAAGTTTAAACTAATTTTAATTGAATCTAATTCAATTAGACTTAATCTTAGCTTGATTGCTCAATCAAATTGAGCCAATTAGCATTCTAATTGCTAATCAATCCTCCTGCAATACTTGCATTAGGTCAAATATCAATCGCACTGAATGTTTAACCTTAAAATGATTCTCAATCATCGATTAACCATCTAATAAGATTATAAGTTCTAATGTGTATAACCCCATAGGTTCGAACCTAAGTCGGTAGCATAAGAACCAATTTCTATAGCAATCGAAGTTACCATCTAGCAATGGTTCCCGATGTACGGATAGGTCGAATGTATGCAAAGCAACATTCTTAGAATCCTAGCCCATGGTTACCATATAATTCATCCCTATGACCAATAATGCTCAAGATAATTTCGAGTATGCTATCAACACTCATACAAGTCACCGTTATTGTGTCTCAAAATTTTGCAAATTCCATAACACCTCATGAGGATTACCCAGGCCTAGGTTTTGCTAAATTGAAACACAGCAAGTCATTCTCTTTCTGAAGTTAATCAGGAGTGATCAATCCCATCTTAACTCACACACTGACTTTACAAGTACTTAACTATATCCAAAAATCTTTTGAATCTATATTAGAAATATAGATAGTCCGGCATCAAATTATAGTGAGTTGTTTGCAAGTCATCGTGGTGATCTCAAGTCGGAGGGACAGTTATACCCATTGGCCTTAGCTAGCTACTCTTGATAGTAGAGTGCTACATTAGTCATGTTCAGTGCAGATATACTCCTACATCTCATCTGGATGCCATATCAGTATCTTCACATCACTTGGTTACAAGGACAACCAACGCATATGGCATACAGTGACCTACACTCAATAAGTTATCATCCTTGTTAAAAACTTATCATTTGATCATGAATAATTTAAGAACCATCCAATAAATCCTCCTTTATTGATTGATTGTAGTTCTAAGAACTTCATTATAATTTAGAAGTTTATTTAAGAAAGATAGAACTTTATGATGAACCAGCCAAATAACTATTATTATTAGATAATTCATATACTAATTCCAATCATCTACCACTTAGATGATTGGCTTTAGGACACATTTCCCAACAACTCCAACTTAGACTAAAGCCAATCAGAATGATATCAAATATCCTATCTTCCACTTGAGTTCATAGAACTCCTTAGTTTCGAGGCCTTAACAAATGGGTCGGTCAAGTTCTCCCTTTCCATCGATCTTCCAAAAGTCGGCATCACCCAGATCTAATATCTAAGGTGATAGCAATGCAGAATATGCTGGTCCTTTGGTTCTTTAGCCTGAGCTATGGCTCCAGTGCTACAATAGGACTGGACCATCTGTGGAGGGTGCCACCCCATCTTGCTAATGAACCTCAGCAACTATACATCTTACATGGCAGCATCATATGCCATGATGTCTCTACATCACTAACTGAATAGGCTAAAGTATTATGCTTAGAACCTTTCCAGTAGATTGCTCCTACAATTAGGGTATGAGTCGACATTCTCTTATTATCATCTTATTCTGACTGAAATTAAAACATCCACATATTTTAAGTCAGTACTTTCATATTTGAGTCATTGGACCTTAGTATTTTTTAAATACTTAAGGATTATCTATACAATCTTCCAGTGGCTCTCACTTGGATCAGTTTGGTATCTACTCACTACCTCTAGTGAGTATACCATGTTTGATCACGTACATGAAGAAATAAGATGATAGCTAAACCTTTATTCTTTGTAATGTTGAGATGTCATTCCCGATTAAGAGAATTTCATCCATAGCCAATACAAGGAATAACACTATAGAATATTTTGTCCAACTACAAATGCAGAATTTATCTTTGTTCATAACAAAGCCATACGTTCAAAACGTATGTTCTAATTCTGAGGTAATAGCCAAATGGGCTTTAAGGTCTTTACCTTTCCGTCTGTACTACTTTGATCCTTTTGAAAATCTATTCACACCCAATGGATTTTATTCCTTCAGGTGAATCATTTAGTGTCCATACACTATTTATTTCCATGGACTTCAATTTAGATCATATGGCTCCAAGCCACTTCTTAGAGTCAGATCACTGCATTGTATCCCTATAGGTGATCGAATCCTTGTTGCTCTCATCGAGCTTAATAGGATCGCCATCCCAGACCTAGATACTGAAGTATCTATCTTGCTGATGCGATACTCTACCGGATCTTCTTAAAGGAGATACTTTAATGGGCTCCAGATTTGATCTGATCAAATCTGGTTATGTAGGTTTACTAGATTACGTCGGTTCTTTTCTACCAGTTAAACTTTTTCAAGTTTAACTTGATAGGCATTAGTTCCTTCTCTAAGGAACTCCTTTCCAAAAGGAATGCCCTACTGCTGATGAACATCTTATGTTCTTTAGCATAGTAGAATTAATAATCCTTAAATACTTATTGGACCAAGATCCAAGTTTATCTATGTGCAAATATATGACATAGGCTGATCAACTCCAAACCCAAAAATGAGAGAGTTTAGGTCTACACCCGATCCATATCCCATATGGAATCTATGTGATAGATTTACTCAGAACCTTTTTCAGAGTAAAACTAGTAGCCACAAGAGCACAATCCTGAAACAGGCAGACAAGTGAACCCTATAGTGGATTGAACCATGTCTAACAAAGTTTAATTTCTTCTTTCAGATACACTGTGTTCCAAAAAAGAATCCACTGAGAGAAAATCCTATTCTCTCCTAGATATGTCACAAACTTACTGGATAAGTATTCGCCTCTTCAATCTGATCGAAGAGTTCTAATGCCCTTTTTAGTTTATTTTTTTTTTCATTATTGAATCATTTGAACAATTCAAATGATTTAGGCTAGATGCACCCATGCCCAGATAGGTCGTCTGTAATGAAATACTAATATCTTTCTTTAGCACTTAAGTTCATAAGTCCACGTACATCACTATGTATGAGACTTAGAACTTTATCGGCTCCTTCACCTTTTTCAGTAAAAGATGACTTTGTCATTTTCCCAAGAAGATAAGATTCATAGGCTATCAATGATTCATGATCATTGATGCCGAGATTTTTCTTTCAAGCTAACCCGTTTATCATATTCTTGTCAAGATAACTAAACCTATAATGCCAAAGATAGATATCTATGACATGATCTAACTTGGATGTGTATATTACACTTAACAGACTGTATAAATATTAAATATCATTTCTTTATTATCCATGTATTACTAAAATTTTATTCATAATAATATCACAATAATCTCCTTTATTGATAAATGATAACCATCTCTGACCAAAAAGCCATCAGAAATCACATTTATCATAAACGATGAACAATAGTGATAATTACTCAAAATGACATCTATTGAAAATAAGCTTGACAAATCCTACGGCTAGGATTGGAATAAGACTTCCATCCCCAACGTTCAGATATTTTTCACCATTTTCAAATATCCCACTAACTTATAGTCTTTGCAATAAATTGCATAAGACTACCAGCATCTAATACCCATATAGTAGAATTATTTATAGAAAAATTTTAAGGTGTTATCATATAACATCTTTAATGAGTAACTTTTGCTCATTTTTCTTGGTCAACCTATTATGGTCAAATGAAGCAAGATAATTCTTCTTCCTATGACCCTGCTTTTAACATTAGAAGCACTATGCCTGATTTGGATTAAACTTGGACTAATTGTTTTAACTGGGCTTAGAAGCTCCAGTACGAACCCATTCGTACTGCTGAACCAAATTCAACTCTTGATACTAATTATTGAAGTTGGGTCTCATAAGTCATCACTGTCTAACAGTGATAGGAGCAATTAGGGTTTAGCCTTAATTTGATAAAAGAGAACATTGACCTTAGTATATGAATTATATTAAGCCTAAAGATTTGGACTTTAGTCTAAAGGTTCTTCCACTATTTTATTCAAATTGGTAGCCTCTACCTCCAATTCAAAAAATTACTTTAATTTCCTAGTAGGTACTAGAATCCACATAGACTGCACATAAGCCCAACTATGGTTGGTCAACCCATGTACATCTAAAGGTAGGTTCTTAACCAATTATTTCTCCAAACAACTTCTAGTAATTTAATTTTGCCCCAAAAATCTAATCAGTAGGCTTTGGCCTCCATTATAAGGATCTGGTTAGGTCTAACCATTAACATGACTATACTTGGTGCATCTAACCAACAAATGATTAGGCCCAACTTTGGTTGGCCAACCTAACCACCATTAGAGAGGCACATCCAAGTCGTCATATGATGAATGATAATTTCATTAGTAAACAAGCACCAGGCCTTTGGGCCTCCAATGATTATTGAGTTAATGGACTCATTATCAAAAACCTTAATGGGAGGCTATGACTCGGTTATCTCCATAACTTCAACATTTTAAGGACCTAATAATTTTAGAGGATTTAAATTATTAGTGATTTAAGGATAGAAAGGACATGGACCAATTTGCTCCCACTGACTTTTCACCAAGTCAGGTCCTCTACTGACTTCATAAGTCACTGATGAGGATTATGATCAAATTTGATCCATGGGCACCTATATCAGTCTCAATGATTTTCTATGTGACATGGGTTAGCACGAATCAATAAGCAATCTAATCAAAATCTGATTAACCACATTGGCCAGATAAGTGAGATCGATGGGAGGGTGTGCCAAGGCTTGCCTTAGACACCATCAAAAATGGCCAGGTAAGTGGGCTACTAATTAAAAATCACCGATCCAGAATGCCAGACTTACCTTAAACATCAATTGGTTTGTCAGTTTTAATTTGGTCTGCCTAAAGACTCGGGCACGATCAGGTCCATTTGTTAGATATATGGACTTTGATCAACTACAACTATTGAATTGATCTATAGAAAAGAAATGACCTAATCCTAATTAACTATTAATTAGGTTTGATCAATTTCTTAACTAAGTCCATATTTAATCTAACCCTAGGTCTAACCCAGTTAATGACTTAATGAAAACCATCCCATTTAACCTTTAACCCAAGTTTTATAAAATTATCTTAGAATCTTCAAATCGCAAACCTAGATCTTAAACAATCACTGAATTCTTAATTAAGTTCAAAGTTTGAATTTATGAAACCTCAGAATTAGTTTCTAATTTTATTATTTAAAATATTTTTAAATTATAAATAATTTACATTGAATCATATTCCATACATGATTTTAGATCTGATTTATTTCATTATTTAGATGACTTTGGATTTAAATCAAAATTAAATATGGTTTAATCTGATTTAATTAAGATTCTAATTAGACTAGGATCACTCTTAATTAGGTTGTATTTTATCTAGTTTAAATTAGTTTTGATATAGGCTCAAAATAGTTTTGACCTAGTCAAACATAAAGAGTCACAGTTGGACTAGGACTCTCACTCTTCCCTTGCGCCAATGGTCCCACACCCCAATATTTAATTTTAGATTTTTTCTATGATTTTCATTTCTAAGAAATAATTTCCCACATCCCATTATCTCAAGAATTGGATTTAAATTTGATTTTGTCAAAATTAGAAGGAAGTTGCAAATTATTTCCTACTTGGAAGAGTCTTCTTTGACCCAAACTCCTCCCTCCCTTGGGCGCCAACTCTACCCATGCCCCTCTATCTTATTTGGCCCTTTTTCTCTTGTTTTTGTGCATGAAAATCAGTGGTTCCATAAAAAAATAAGTGGGAGGGGCATTCAAGAGTTGGACGCCCCATAGAAGTCCTCCTTTGACTAGGTTTTGACCTAGTCTTGCAATAAAAGATGGACGCCTCTTATGAGATGGTTTGAGGATATGAAAAATTCTAAAAAAATTATAAAAAATTAAAAAAAAAGGAGAAGAAGGCTTGGAGGATTTGTGGCACCAAGATTTATGGAGAAGAGTCTTCAATTAAGATATCAAACATTGATGTCTTGAAGAGACAAGATAAGAGAAGATTGTCTTCTCTTATATTTTTCTTTTAGGTTTCTCTCTTTCTATTTCTTTATAATTTTTATATGATAAAAATATAAGAGAGAGAGAGATAATATTTGGATATGGGGATGAGTGCTCCAAGTTATTGGGGCATGGTGTTAATTTTTGGACATGATCTGATCATGTCCTGATGAGAGAAGGAGAAGAGAAGAAAGGTCTTCTCTTAGGGTTTCTTGGAGAACCCTTCCTCTCTAATTTTTTATAAGATTTTTGTATGAATAAAATTAGAAATCTTAGATCTATAAACTTAGAAAAAATTCTAGAGGAAAAGGTCTCCTCTTGTCCTAGCATAGAGATGTTTTCAGGATATCAATCGTTGATGTCCTGAAGGAGAAAATTTGTCTTCTCTTAAGATTTATTTTTTCTTGATTTTATTTTTTAATTTATGGAAGATCCAAGGGTTGGATTCCTTCCTTATTCCTCCTCGTGTTCTTCATCTCTTGGAATATCCAAGAGATCCTAAGAATATGTATTTGATTAACCATCAGGAGGGATCCACGAGAAGCTAGCACTTCGAGTGGATCTTCGTTCGACGAATCTCCAATCTGTGTTGCAAGTTTGTATGGATAACCTATAGAGGTTGGATGCTTGTGTGGCTCCAAAGGCAATAATGGATTCAACCATGGAGTTTTCGACCCATGCAAAGATAAGAGATTTGATCTCTTGGTGACCTAGATGCGATCTAGGGTTAGATCTAGAATTATTCTAGATCTAGGTATTGATATGATCAATATCACTTATGATTAATTTAATTTTAGATTTATATTTGCATCATAACATATTATAGATTCTTGATTTAGGGTTTTGTAATTTGATTGCATTCATGTTGTAGATTAAATAGTTTTATCTATGTCTTCCGCTACTCTATATTTTGAAAAAGTTTTGAAATCTATACATGAAATCCTGCGTATTTTTCAATAGTAGTATCAGAGCATCTAGGTTCTTTTATAATATGATCATATTTGTATTAGATTAAATCTAGAAATTAAAATTAATTAAAGATCGTACATACTGCCATAAGGTTGTCTTGTTGTAAGGTTAACCCCTTAAAATAAAAAGATTATCCTAGTATGTGCTGATCTGAATCTGAATCATGAATAATTTAGATTAGATCTAAAAAAATTTATATTTTAATTTTTTAATTTAAATTTAAAATTAAATAGATATTTGATCTATTTTAAATTATTTAGATTAGATCTAAATAATATCAGGATTGCACATATTGCCATAAGGTTGTCCTGCTGTAAGGTTTATCCCTTACAGTGGAAAGGTTGTTCTAGTATGTGCTGATCTGAGAAACCTAACTCATAAATATGTTAGATGAGATCTAAAATAATTTATGATTTATTTTTAGATTTTAAATTTAATTTTAAATGGTTTATGATCTGATCCACATGATGTGTTATATGTTTAGATTTAGATCTTCTTATTGCATATGTTGATATGTAATTTTTGTTTTGAATCTAGAATGTATTTGTATGACATATTTATTTTATAGAATTTAAATTGAAAACTTACTTTCTACAAAATTCCAGATTCGAAATCCTAGGATATGTTTGGAATTAGATGCACTTAAATCCTAGTCCAACTAGGAATTGATTTTTTCTTATAATTGGCTTATTCGATAAATCAATACTTAACCCAATTATGTCTAAACTAATTCTAATTAAATCTAATTCAATTAGACTTAATCTTAGTTTGATTGCTCAATCAAATTGAGCCAATTAGCAATCTAATTGCTAATCAATCCTCCTACAACACTTGCATTAGGTCAAACATCAATCGTATTGAATGTTTGACCTCAAAATGATTCTCAATAGTCAATTAACCATCTGATCAGATTACAAGCTCTGATATGTGTGATCTCATAGGTTCGAACCTAAATCAGTAGCATAAAAATCAATTTCTGTATCAATCGAAGTTACCATCTAGCAATGGTTCCCAATGTCTGAATAAGTCGAATGTATGCAAAGCAACATTCTTAGAATCCTGACCCATGGTTACCATATAATTCATCCCTATGACCAATAATGCTCAAGATGCTTTGAATGCACTATCAACACTCATACAAGTTATCGCTATTGTATCTCAAAATTTTGCAAATTCTGTGACACCTCATGAGAATTACCCAGGCTTAGGTTTTACTAAATTAAAACACAGCAAGTCATTCTCTTCCTGAAGTTAATCAGGAGTGGTCAATCCCATCTTAACTCACACACCAACTTTACAAGTACTTGACTATACCTAAAAACCTTTCGAACCTATATTAGAAATACAGGCAGTCCGACACTAAAGTATAGTAAGTTTCTTGTAAGTCACCTTGGTGATCTTAAGTTGAAGGAATAGTTATACCCATTAGCCTTAGCTAGCTACTCTTGATAGTAGAATACTACATTGATCACGTTTAGTGCAAATGTACTCCTATATCTCACCTGGATGCCATACTAGTGTCTTCACACTACTTGAGTATGAGGACAATCAGTGCATATGCAATACAACGACCTACACTCGATAAGTTATCATCCTTATTAATAACTTATCATTTAATTATGAATAATTTAAGAACCATCTAATAAATCCTCCTTTATAGATTGATTATGATTCTAAGGACTTCATCATAATTTAGGAGTTCATTTAAGGAAGATAGAACTTTTATGATGAACCAGCCAAATAACTATTATTATTAGATAATTCATATACTAATTCCAATCATCTATCACTTAGATAATTGGCTTTAGGATATATTTTTCAATAGCATGTGCATGGCTCCTTTCAGAACCTCAAGAAACATTAGGATCATCGTAGGATAATCAGATTATCCAAACAAGATATGATATTAAATCTTATTTGATTTAATTTTTATTTTAATTTTTAATATCAAATTATCATGATCAGATCTATGAATTCTTAGATCTAATCAGATTATTTAATTTTTTTTAAAAAAATTTATCTCAGATCTAATCAGATCTACACGTTCCTGCTGCGAAAAATAGAATTTTTTTTTCAACTAATATCAGAGCCAGGTTAGCAGTTCTTCAGATCTACCATAGATCTAATTTTATTTTTATTTATAATTTGATATTAAAATATTTTAGATGTCACATTAGATATGATTAAATCTAAAATTAAAAAAATTAAAAAATTAAATATTTTAGATCTAATATGTATAATATGCATGACTAGACTAGGTATAGAATAGTTCTATGTATAGTCTAGTATGATCATTTATTTATTTTAATTAAATATTATTTTAGATCAACTTAATTTCTATTTTTTTTAATATTATAATTATTATAATCTAATCTAAAAATAAAAAATAAATTTTTTGATTTTTGATTTATTCATATGAGATATGAAAGATGCATGCTTAGACTAGTCATAGAATAGTTCTATAAGATGTCTAGAATAGTTTTATTTTTGATATGATTAAATTTAAACTTTTATTTTTTAGATTTAATATATAATATTTCAGATCTGAAAGTATGCATATTGATGATACATGAGATGTATGCAAGACATGTATTAGTTAGATCTTTTTATATGTGATATATGATCTAACTAGTTTTGTAGTAAAAAAATTATATTTCTAATTAAGGAGTTCCCCATGGCCATTCGATCATAAGAATAAAGTAGGATTTAAAGATCCTCTCCTTCCATTCAATGGGGTGTTCTTGTGGTGTGTATGGGTGCTACACATTCGTCCTTAATTAGAAATCAAAACTTATTTTTCTACAAAATCCTAGATCCTGAAATCCTAGGATTTTTATTACATGTTTTATTCATGAACCCAAAGCTTAATTAAAAATTAAGATTATGAAATTAATTAGGTCTAAAAATTATAAATTTTTAGATCTAAGATATATTCATAAAATTAGGTTCGAGCTTGGGTAGCTCAATTAGGTCTAGCGGTTGAGCAAACCGAATCAAAAGTTGGTTAGATGAGATCAAAAAAAGCTTAGATTTGACCAACCTAATAGGATTAAGTCTGGATCAAGATCAAATCACATTGAAATATGACTCGATCAAGTCAAGACCTAATTTGGCTCTATGATTCAAGCTTGGATTATAGGCTAACCCAATTAGTTCTGATTCAATAATTTAGTATCTAAGGTAAGTCTGGCAGATACGACCGACTAATTTTTAATTAGGAGCTACTCGATCTGAATGCATTCTTATCGAGTTAATGGCATATCCCTTCCATCGATCTTACTTGCCTGATCATTTATGTCGATCCAGTTTTGATTTAAGGTGGCTAATAATTCAAGCCAACCCATGCCACTAGATTAGTCATAATTATTAAGACTAAGTCAAGTCAAGTTTAAAAAGACCTAAATTAAATCTTCCTAAGAAAATATTAAGTCTAAGATCTTCTACCATTGTAGATGTGCAAGCCTTTTTCGGGATTGATTGTTCTTAACTGGATATAGTGGTTTAGTTGCATCGGAAAGATGTAATCATGTCTATTAGGAATTGGATGCTACGTGTTGGAGGATGGATTGGGCTCAATATTCTGGATGTGGTAAGAGACCCAATCAAGAATCCAATCTATACAAACGATGGGTCTGACATAACTAAGGAGTGGATCAATATTCTAGACACAGTGAGATTCATGAATTAGAGACCAGGTTAGGGTGTACCATGATTAAAGAATCATTGGATAAGAGTTGTCCACTCATCAGTTGACCCATCACCAATAACTATTAGGTGAGGTGGTGAGTTAGTTGGTGACACCGCACCATCCATTAAAAATCAATAATCATGAAGATTTTCGCATATCTACCAAGGGAGTGTAGGGATCTGAGTAAATAGTGGGATCCTAATTTGTTTAAAAATAAAATTTCTAAATAAATTGGTTAAGTCTAATTATAAAATCTAACTAGAAATTTTGACTCTCTAAAGAAAAATGTCTACGTCCAATCCACTAGCCTGTATCCTGGATACCCATAGACTGATCGAACCCAACTACAAGGATTGGCTTTGAAACTTCAAAATTATTTTGGATTCCAAGAAGTTAACTCATGTGTTGGAACAGGATTCTCCCATCTTACCACCTATCCATCCACTGATCAGAGAGTGTCTCTCGAGAAGTGGATGGATGAAGATAACAAAGTCAGGTATTACATGTTGGGCTTGATGTCTAATGAGCTCCAGCACTAACATAAAGATATTATGACTAGCCGTCAAATGTTGGCTCACCTGCAAGAGTTATTTGGTGAACAGAGGTGCGTAGCCAAATATCAAGTCACTAAAAGACTATTTAAGGCTCAAATACATGATGGATAGTCGATCCAAGATCATTGTCTGATGATGATCAAGAACTTAGAAGAGCTTGAGAAACTCAGTGTCAAGTTAGATCAGGATCTGCAGACTGACATAATTTTACAGTCCTTGATTGATCGTATGGGCAGTTCATCATGAACTACCATATGCATAAACTTCAGAATACCTTGGCCGAGCTCATGAATATATTGGTTACTGCTGAGCTTTCCATGAAAGGTTCTTAAGGCTCAGTACTTACTGTGGAGCAGACTTCTTACAAAAGAAAGTCTTTTAGAAAGAAGAAGTTCGTGAAAAAGTAGAAGGTGGATGGTGGAAAGAAGAAGAAGGCAGAGCCAAAGAATAAGACTGCTAACAAAGAAAAATATTTTTATTACAACACTGACGGCCATTGGAAGTGAAACTACCCTCTTTACTTGGCCAGCCTGAAGAGCAAGAAGGAGGCAGGTCCTTTTGGAGGTATGCTCATTATAGAATCTAATCTTATAATTTTTTCTACATCCAGTTGGGTGCTTGACTCTGGTTCTAGTGCTCACTTTTTCATTTCTATATAAGATCTTGAGGATAGCAGGAGGCTGAGGAATGGTGAGATGATCCTATGCATTGAGAATGGTGCAAGAGTTACTGCTGTGGCCGTGGGAACCTATCCTCTGCAATTACCATTAGGATTAGACTTAGTACTTAGGAACTATTTTTATGTGCCTGTAGCAAGCAGGAATTTGATTTCTATTTCATGTTTAGCACAGGAAGGCTATGTAATTAGTTTTCTTAAGGACCATTATAATATTCTTTATGAAAGAAATAAAATTGCAAGTGGTTTCCTTATAAATGATCTCTATTAATTACATATTGATTTTTATATTTTTAATATCGAGCAAAACGTGAATGCCATAGGATCAAAGCGATCTAGGGATAGTCTAAATGATAAGTATCTTTGGTATCTTAGGCTAGGTCATATTGCTGAAGATAGGGTTAACAAATTGAAGAAATCCGGGCTATTGAGTCTATTAACTTCTGAGTCATATCTGATTTATGAATCATGTCTTCATGGCAAAAAGACCAAGCTTCCTTTTGTGGGATATGGGGAAAGGGCCATAACCTGCTTTCTCTAGTACATATTGATATATGCAGTCCATTTGATGTGCTATCCATGGGTAATTACATCTACTTCATCATCTTTATCGATGATTTATCTCGGAATGGATATGTGTATTTGATGCGACACAAGTTTGAAGCTTTTGAAAAGTTTAAGATGTTGGGAATATGCGCTCTTTCCATACGGATCGGCATGGCCATCGGTGATTAGCCAAGCAATCAAGGAAGTACTTCTTAGAGATCTTTGCGGAAACATGATCAAATAAATCAAGGAATAGAGAAGAAGAGATTTTCGAAAGAAAAGAGCTTTTATTTAGTATATTTCAGCACTTTTTCAATCTTGACATATTTTTAGTATATATACTTTACAAAGGGCCAAGCCCAAGCTCATAGAAAAACTTTTTAAATCCAAACAATCCATGTACATAAAATAATAACCCACGAAAACTGAGTCGGCCTAATTTCAGACTGAGTCGGCTAACCTACGATTGGGTCGGCTCAATCCCATACTGAGCCAACCCAGTTGTGGGATTGAGCCGACCCAGTTGTGTACCATGCCAATAGCCTAAAAGTGCTGCTTTCTATCTGAATTTTCCTCTATGACCTAGCCAACCCAGTTCCCAACTAAGCTGGCTCAGTCTCAGAGTGAGCCGACCTAGTTTCTAAATTTTACTATTGAGACTGATTTTTCTTCTGGTTCACTCCCGTCTTTCCATGATCTATCTTCTCATATTTTCAAGACTTGGGAGTGCCACTTCTGAGCTCACATTCTCTACCTTGGTGCCTCCAAATCCTTGTGAACTCATCTCTTCTCAATAGATCCATCCGTGCCACACATCTTTGAAAGCATCTCTCGGGAGCACCTTCGTAAGTGCATCAGACTGATTCTCCTTGGTATGGACCTTCATCAGTTCCACTTCACCTTTCTCCACCAGCTCTCTAATCCTATGGTACCTCACATCTATATGCTCTGTGTGTGCATGTTAGACTGGGTTCTGTGCTAACAACAGAGCACTCTGACTATCACTGAATAGCATAACCTTGCTCTACTCCACCCCCAACTCATCAATCAATCTCCTAAGCCAAAGGGCTTCCTTTGCAGCCTCTATTATCCCAATGTATTCGACCTCTATGGTAGACAAGATCGTGATTGGCTGAAGGATTGATCTCCAAGATACCGATTCACCATATACGCAAAAGAGGTATCCAGTAGTAGACCTCCTTGTATCAAAATCACTAGCATAATTTACATCAACAAATCCTTCCAGAGGACCTAAACCTTCACACATCTTCACAGATTATTCTCCAAATCCTCTCGGCTGCCCACCAAACACCAAACCATAATCCCTTGTTCCATACAGATATCTCAAAATTCATTTTAAAGCTTTTCAGTGTTCCTTCCCAAGGTTAGCCATGTATCTACTAACCATGCTCACAGCATGAGCTATATTTGGTTTATAGCACACCATAGTGTACATCACACTGCCTACAGTATTTGCATAAGGGACTTATTTCATGTACTCTCTCTTCTCTTCTGACTAGAGGCACTGTAACTTGGAGAGAGACATATGGCTCAGCAATGGCATCTCTGTAGGCTTGGCCTTCTCGATCCTAAACCTCTCTAGAACCTTCTGGACATACTTTCCTTGTGACAAATGGAGTACTCTTTTGCACCTATCTCTACAAATCTCCATTCCAAGGATTTTCTCAACTGGACCCAAATATTTCATCTCAAATTCAGATGATAATGCCCTTTTCAATCTTTTCACAGCATCCATGCTTCTACTGGCTATGAGCATATCATCTACATACAATAACAGGTACAGGGCATCCTCCTCATCTACATCTTTAATGTAGACACAACAATCATGTTCATATCTGCCGAAACCCAGGCTCAAGACAAAGCTATCAAACCTTCGATACCACTAACGAGGAAATTGTTTCAAGCAATACTAAGACTTCTTAAGTAAACACACCTTTTCTTCCTGTTCCATCTCCATGAAATCATCTGGCTGCTTCATGTAGATTCTTTCCTCCAAAGTTCCATGAAGGAAGGCCATCTTCACATCCATCTATTCCAATTCCATGTGATACTATGCTACCAGTGACAGCAAAACTCGAATAGATGTATGATGCACCACAGGAAAGAAAATTTTTGTGTAGTCAATCTCTTCCCTTTATGAGTATCCCTTTGCTACCAGCCTTGCTTTGAATCTGACTCCACCTTGTTCTGAAGGTGCTTCTTTCTTTGTGAACATCCACTTTGGTCAATAGGTCGAGCACCCTCTGGAAGATCCACCAGCTACCATGTCTGATTCTTCTCAAGTGATTCCATCTCCTCCATCATAGCCTACATCCATGAATCATGATCCTCACTCTCCATGGCCTCTGCATAATTCTCTGGATCTCCATTAGCAGTGATGAGTGCATAGGAGATAACCTCACCAATGTCATATATGACCAATCTCCTAATAGTACACTGGGGCTTGTGCAAAGCCACTCCCACTGGTATATCTCCGTCTGATGTCTGTGGCTGCTCCTGCACATTAGTCTGAACTGTCAGGCCTCCATGCTGATTTTCAATCTAAGATAATACTTTTCTGCCCAACTCTACCTCAATAGAAACACTCCTGTAAGTGGATGTAACCTGCATGCCATCATTCTCTGACTGGCCGGTGCTGTTCACCTTTGTTTCCCCAATTCCATCTATCCCAGACCCCTTCAAGATGCTCTTCTCATCAAAGATAACATCCCTACTGATCACTGACTTCTGTGCTTGAGAGTCCCATAGTAGGTACCCCTTTACTCCTTGTGGATATCCTATGAATGTCATCTTTTAAGATTTCGGATCCAATTTGCTCCTCTCGATTGCCTCCACACGTGCATAGGCTATGCAATCGAAGACTTTTAGGTAGCCAAGCTCCACCTTCTTTTCACTCCAGATCTCTTCTAGAATGCCTCCATTCAGCTTATAATAGGGAGACCTATTCATAAGAAAATAAGAAAAAGTTAGAGCATCACCCCAAAAGAACTTTGGGAGTGATGTCTGTAGCATCAAACTTCGTGTCTTCTCGATTTGTATCCAGTTCATCCTCTCTGCGATACCATTCTTCTAGGAAGTCATCCTCACCGTGTAATGGCATTTGATGCCATTTTCATCACAGTACCTCCTGAACTCCAGGCTAGTATACTCCCCTCCATTGTCCGACCTCAGACACTTTATCTGTCTCCCTGACTCCTTCTCTACTTCAGCTCTTCAGGCTCTGAACTGGGCAAAAATCTTTGATTTTTCTCTAATCAGATAAACTCAAACCTTCCTTGAAGAATCATCAATGAAAGTAACAAAGTATTTTGCCCCACCTCTAGCTGATACAGGAGCTGGTCTCCACACATCCGAGTGCACTTAATCCAGCACTCTCTCACTGTGTTTGGTACTTCTGGCAAACTTCATCCTATGCTATTTGCCAAAGATACATGGCTCACAATGATCTGTGCCCTCCTTCTTTAGGGCTGGGATCATACCTCTTCTGCTTAGTTCTATGAGCCCACGGTCACTCATATGACCCATCCGATAGTGCCATAGTCGATATAAAATCTGCTCCTTCTGTACTGCTATTAGCACCTCTACACTATCATTTACCACTGAGCCTTTCATTCTGTAAAGATTGTTACTCAGTCTTCTACCTCTCATCACCACCAAAGCTTTCTTGAAAATTTTTAGACATCCACTCCCAGCTTGGCTACTAAAAGCATAACCCTGCTCCTTCAAGTAGCCCAAAGAAATCAAATTCTTTTTCAACTCTAGTACATGCCTAACATTTAATAAAGTATGAATGATTCTATCGTACATCCTCATCCTGATAGAGCCAATTCTAGCTACTTTGCATGGGTGATCATCTTCAAGATTGACACTTCCACCATCGGCCTTCTGGTAGGTAGCAAACCATTTTCGATGAGAAGTATAGTGGTGAGAACATGCTGAATCTAATATCCACATAGTATTGCACTCTGTGGATCCATCTGATATAATTAGTAGGTCTTCTCCACTGCTCACAAAAGATGTATCATCTTCCTTGCCGACCTTTCCTTTTTCTGATCTCAAAAGGAGACAATCTCTCCTCAGGTGTCCAGGCTGATGACATTTATAACATTTCAATGTCATCTTCCTCTGATCATGAGACTTTGACCTACCCTTGGATTTCTCTCTTGTCTTCTCCTTTGATCTTTCCTATCTTTCGTTCACAGCCAAGATCTCAGACTTAGGGTCGCCTTTGCAGATCTTCTTTCTTTGCTCATTTGATCTGAGCACACCAACAATCTCTTCATAGTTTAGGGTCTCCTTCCCATAAACTAGAGTTGTTACGAGACCATCACACAAACCTGGGAGAGAACATAATAGTAGCAATGCCCGATCCTCCTCATCGATCTTCACATCCAAACTTATCACCTCAGAACACACCTGATTGAACCTTTGGATCTATGCAACAAGATCTCCACCTTTGGGCATCCTAAAACTATACAGCTGTTTCTTCAACCATAGCTTGTTCGTCATGTTCTTTCCCATGTATGTATTCTCCAATCTCTCCCAGAGCCCCTTTGCCATAGTTTCTATGCAAACCTCGGGGAAAACTTGATTGGCCAAGCACATTCGAATTGTGCTAAAAGCAATTTTCTCCAACTCTTCCCAATCTTCAACATTGATCTTTTCTAGCCTTTCTTTTATTAAGACCTTGTAGATCCTCTGCTGAACCAACAAGTCTTTTACTCTTTGTTGCCATAGGGTAAAGTTTTCCTTGCCGTCGAACTTCTCAAAATTTACCTTGAATTCACTTGATCCCATGACTTCAAACAAGTCAATAACAGATCCCTAACATCCTTCATGATCACACACCAGTAAAACTACCCTTCATAGAAGATCTAACTAGCCCTAGATCCTCTTTCCAAACTTCTGTATCACCGTTTCTTCATGTAAACTATCTCCACCTCAATCTAGAGACAACCACAAAGCAAACTAAAAATTTTAGGATAAAACCTGGTGTAATAGATCCTGGATATAGTAAATCCTAGGTGTCTTCCTTCCTTCCATGCAACACCACTCTGATACCAAATGTTGGAAATATGCGCTCTTTCCACATGGATCAACGTGGCCATCGGTGATTAGCCAAGCAATCAATGAAGTACTTCTCAGAGATCTTTATGGAAGCATGATCAAATAGATCAAGAAATAGAGAAGAAGAGAAGAAGAGATTTTCGAAAGAAAAGAGCTTTTATTTAGTATATTTCAGCACTCTTTCAATCTTGATCTATTTTCAGTATATATACTTTATAAGGGGTCAAGCCCAAGCTCATAGAAAAACTCTCCAAATCCAAACAATCTATGTACATAAAATAATAACTCATAAAAACTGAGCCGACCTAGTTTCAGACTAAGCCGGCTAACCTATGACTAGGTCGGCTCAGTACCATACTGAGCTGACCCAGTTGTGTACCGTGCCAACAGTCCAAAAATACTACTTTCTATCTAAATTTTTTTTTGAGACCTAGCTGACCAGTCCTAGACTGAGCCGACCCAGTTTCCAACTGAGTCGACTCAGTCTCAGATTGAGCCGGCCTAACTTCTAAACTTTGCTATTGAGACTGATTCTTCTTCCAGCCCACTCCCATCTTTTCATGACCTATCTTTTCATATTTTCAAGACTTGAGAGTGCCACTTCTGAGCTCACACAAGAAATTCAGACTCGAAGTAGAAAAATAAATAGAAAAATCAATTAAGATTCTTTGATCAGATCGAGGAGGCGGATACCTTAGTCAAAAATTTTTAGACTATCTTAAGGATTATGGTATAGTCTCTCAATGGACTCCACCTAGAATGCCTCAACTCAATGGGGTTTCGGAATGAAAAAATTGGATCCTATTAGATATGGTTCGATCCATGATGAGCTTCACAGACCTCCCTAAGTTTCTTTGGGGATATAGTCTGTTGATTACTATATATCTATTGAATAGGATTTCATCTAAAACCATTCCTACCATACCGTATGAGATATGGCATGGTAAGAAACTAAGTCTGAGTCATCTCAGAATTTGGAGTTATCCCATCCATGTTAAGAGATAACAGACAGATAAGTTAGAGTCTAGGTCCTTTAGAGCTTGATTTATAGGATATCCTAAAGAGTCATTAGGATATTATTTCTATCTTTCGAAAGATCATAATATGATTGTGAGTCGACATGCCATCTTTCTTAAAAAATAGTTTATTCAAAATGATGGCATCGGAAGACAAATTAAGCTCGAGGAGAAAGTCTCCCAAGAGCCACGAGCTAAGGAACCTATGGAACCTAATCAAATTAAGCCAGTCCAATCACTACCTCATCCACCTCATAGATTAGAAAAGATTTTTCATCCTCCTAAAAGGTACTTAGGTACTATTTCAGAGGACGTAGAGAAAATGTTACTCACTGGAAAAGGAGTTCATGGTGATGATCCCAAAACCTATGATGAGGCAATATCAGATATCAACTCCGAGAAATGGTCAGAGGCAATGAAGTCAGAGATTGACTCAATGCACTCGAACCAAGTCTGGACCTTGGTAGATCCACCTGAAGGTATAGTACCTATTGGATGTAAATGGATCTTCAAAAGAAAGATAGGTGCTAATGAGAATGTAGAGACATTCAAAATAAGGCTCGTAGAGAAAGGGTATAGTCAACGTGAAGGCATTGACTATTAGGATACTTTTTTGCCAGTAGCCATGCTCAAATTCATTCACATATTGCTTGCTGTTGCAGCCTATTTCAATTATGAAATATGGCAGATGGACGTGAAAACAACATTCTTAAATGGATATCTTGAGCAAGATATCTATATGGAACAGCCACTGGATTTCACATCCAGTGATACTAATCACAAGGTCTGCAAGCTACAAAGGTCCATATATAGACTTAAGCAAGCATCTCAGAGTTGGAATGCTCATTTCAATGATGTAATCAAATCATTTGGATTCATCAAGAATGAGGAGGAGCCCTATATTTTCAAAAAGGTCAGTGGAAGTGTTGTTATCTTTCTCGTACTGTACGTGGATCACATCCTCCTAATTGAGAATGATATTTTCATGTTGACTATGGTCAAAATATGGTTGTCTAAAGAATTTTCCATAAAAGTGAAGGAACCAGATCTAGGGTTTTATAGGTAGATCTTGAAAACTTTTTCAAGATCTTACAGCGAAAGACTTAAATAAATTAAATATTTATTTAAATAAACATATAAATTCTAGATCTCAGATCTATTACATGATCAAGGTATGATATTAAATTAAAAATTAAAATTAAATAAGAAAATAAAAGGTTGATCAAATCAACCTAGATCTACACTACATTAAATGTAGGTATGAAGTTAATAGATCAGATCTATTATCTAAGCAAGTTAGACATTCTAACCTGCTGATCCAGGATTGAGGATGAAGTCATGAGCCATACATGCATCCAGCCTCTAGGAGTTGTCCACACGAGCCTACGATCTTTAATCTGAAGTTTGATGCAGAAAATCAGCTCAGTATACTAGTACTGTACTGATCCTTCTTCGATGTTTGATCCAATGGTACCTTCTTTAAAATTTGGACTCTCTAAAATATGAGAAGAAAGATAAGAGTTTACTGATCTAAGACTCTCTCAAAAAAAACTCAAAAAAAAAGAGAGGAGAGATTGAAAATAAAATAGCCCTAGAAGAAGATCCTCTTCTTCTTCTCTTTTCTCTCACCTAGACACCTAGTTTGGTGCCTATGGAACCCCCATGCCCAAGGACCCTCTTCCTTTGATTTTCATACACCCCAAACCTCTCCTAAGATTCTGTATTCTACAAAAAAATTAAAATAAAATTTATCCAATAAATAGAGAAAAAGAAGAGTCCAAGTTAGATCAAAATCCTAGACTAGGAATGTTCAAATATGGGAAGTTATTGAGGCACCCAACTCTTGGGCACCTCCTCCATAATTATTGGCGTGGACCAATAAGGGAGGGCACACAAAAAATGAGATTATTTTCATAGAATAAGAGAAGAATTAATTAAAAGAGGGGGTGGCACTCAACAGAAGGTGTTTTGGTCAACAAGGATTCTATCTTATAGAATCCTAAGTAAAACTAACTCCTCTTTTGACTTAGTCTTCCAACAAATTGCCTTATGAGAAAAGGAGGAGAGAAAGAGGGTGTGAGAAGCCATGAGAGTGGAGAATTTTCATGTAAGAAATAAAATAAAAAGGGCATGAAGCGTGAGGATTAAGTGGCGTAAGTGATAAGGAGTCCTAGTTACACTAGGACTCCTATTTTGACTTAGTCAAACAAGATCTTTTAACTAAATAAAATCAAGATTAAGCCAACCCAATTAAATAAGGCACTAACTCATTTAAGAACTTAATTAAATTAGATTTAATTTTGATTTATTTTTTAATCAAATTAAAAAATTGGGTTAATCTGAGTCCTAGTTAGACTAAGATTAGTTCTTCCTTGCACTTGGCTTATCCAATAAATCAATTGGACTTGATCCAATCAAGCCTAAATTAAATCTAATTAAATCATATTTAATTAGACTTAATCTTAGCCTATTATTTTAATTAAATTAAGTTAATTAGTAATTCAATTGCTAATCAATCCTCCTATAACACTTGCACTAGGTTAAACACCAATCGTAATGATTGTTTAACCCTAGAATGATTCTTAATCGTTGATCAACCATCCGATCAGATCAAAAGCTCTAATGTGTATGACCTCATAGATCCAAAATCTAAGCCAATAGCATAGGAATAAATTTTTATACCAATCGAAGTGACCATCTAGCAATGATATTTGACGATCGAATAGGTCGAAGGTGTAGAACACCATCCTTAGAACCCATGCTGATATAGCTTCCATATAATTCATCCCCTTGACCACAATGCTCATAGGACTCCTTAGAGTTCAACTATCAACTTTGATTAGGTTGTCCACATTGTATTTCAAAATATCAAATTCATCTGATGAATTATCCTGGCCAAGGTTTTGCTATATTGAAATACAGTGATACATTCTTCTCCAACTCTTGGAGTGGTCAATTCTATCTTGATCACACTTCGACTTCATAGGTACTTGACTGTGCCTAGAAGCCTTCTATTGCTGAATTAGAAATTCAGTTAGTTCGGTACCAAAGCACAGAGAGTTGCTTGCAAATCACTGAGGTGATCTCAAGTCTAAGGGATACTTATACCTATATCCCATCAGAGACATTCTCGATAGCAGAATGTTTTGGAGTTGGTCACGTTCAATAATGATGTACCCATACATCTCACTTGTATGCCATACTAGTATCTCCATACTCCTTCATTTAGAGGATAACCAACCTATATGGCATATAGCGACCTATGCTTGATAGACACTATTATCCTAATTAACAGTCTATCATTTAGTCGTGAACCTATTTAAGGACTAATCGATAAATCCTCTCTTTATTGAAACTAAATAGTCCTAAGGACTTCATCACAATAGTGGAGTTCATTAGAAGATGTAAACTTATGATGAAAAAGATGTCAAAATATTTTTATTAATTAATAAATTAATTATAATTATAAAATAGCTCAACCGTCAATAGGCTGATGATTAGCTTTGGGACACAATTCTTAATAACTTTCACTTGTTCTAAAGCCACTCAGCACAATATCTAATACCCATCTTCGACTTATGGTTGTCGAATTTCTTGATTGTTAGGGCTATAGTGAATGGGTCGGCTAGGTTCTCCTTTCTGTCGATCTTCTGAAGATTGACATCACCATGATCTATGATCTCACCAACCAAATGAAAGTAGCGCAAAATATGCTTTGTCCGCTGGTGTGCCTTCGGTTCCTTTTCCTGAGCTATGGCGCCAGTGCTGTCACAGTAGAGCAGGACTGAACCATCAAAGGAGGATGCTACTCTGAGCTTGGTGATGAACTTCCTCAGCCATACAGCTTTTTTTGCTGCAACTAATACTATCATATACTCTGCTTTGCAAACAGAGTCAGCCACTGTATGCCGCTTGAAACTTTTTCAATAGATGGTCCACCATTTAGAGTAAAGATATACCCTGACATACTTACTGTTATCATGGTTAGATCGAAAGCTGGAGTCTGTAAACCCCACAAGCTTCAGATCTGACTCACCATAAACCAACCATTGATCCTTAGTATTTCTTAAATACTTAAGGATGGTTTTAACCACCGTCCAGTGATTTTCTCTAGGGTCAAACTGGTATCTACTCACCACTCCTAGTGAGTATGCCACGTCTAGTCTTGTACATGTCATTGCATACATAATAAACCCTACTGCCAAAGCATATGGGATTCTACTTATATGCTCTCTCTCTCTTCAGAAGTTGTCGGACAATCCTTCTTAGAAAGAAAATTCCTTGGCCTATCAGAAGATAACTCTTTTTAGAATTCTCCATGCTGAACCTCTTGAGCATAGTTTCTATGTATATGGACTGGGATATACCAAGCATCCTTTTAGATCTATCCCTATAGATCTTCATCCCTAGGATGTAGGATGCTTCACCTAAGTCCTTCATGGAGAACTATGATGACAACCAAACTTTTATTCCTTATAATGAGATGATATCATTTCCGATTAAGAGAATGTCATCCACGTACAAAATAAGAAATATCACTACTGGACCATTTGCCCATTTGTAAATGTAGGATTCTTCTCTATTCTTAATGAAGCCATACATTTTGATCATTTTATCAAAATACATGTTTCAACTCCGAGATGCCTGCTTCAATCCATAAATAGATCTCTAAAGCTTGCACACCTTGGACTCATCTGTGGATATGAATCCTTTAGGTTGTATCATATACACCTCTTCGATCAGCTCTCCATTTAGAAAAGCTATCTTCACATCCATTTGCCAGATCTCAAAGTCCAGATGAGTAGCAATGGCAAGCATGATCCGAATGGACTTGAGCATTGCCATAGGAGAGAACATCTCATCATAGTCAATACCATAAAGTTGATGATACCCCTTGGCAACCAGATGGGCTATGTAGGTCTCCATCTTTTCGTCTGCATCCCTCTTCTTTTTGAAGACCCATTTACTCCCAATGGATTTAACCCCTTCAGATGGATCAACTAATATCCATATATCATTGACCTTCATGGAATTCATTTTGGATCTCATAACTTCTAGCCATTTCTTAAAGTCGGATCTCTACATTGCATCCATATAAGTGATCGGGTCCTCATCGTTCTCATCGAGTTTGATGGGATCACAATCCTGAACCAAAAATCCATAGTATCTGTCTGGATGGCACGGTACTCTACCAGATCGCCTTAATGGTGCGGGTTCACTAGGCTTCGGATCTGATTTGATCAGATTCGACTTAGGTTCAACATTCTGTGTCAAACTTTCTACCTATTGAACATCATCAAATTCAATCTTAGAGGCAACAGTTCCTTCACCAAGGAACTCCTTTTTCAGAAAGATTGCCCTAAGGCTAACGAACACCTTTTGTTCATTAGCATGGTAGAAATAGTATCCTTTGATCTCTTTTGGATATCCTATGAATGTACACTTATTAGACCTAAGTCCAAGTTTGTCTATAACTAATCGTTTGACATAAGCCGAATACCCCCAAACCATAAGGTGTGAAAGTACTGGCATATGCCCTATCCATATCTCATATGCGGTTTCAACTACAGACTTACTTGGAACCTTATTTAATATATAACAAGCCAATTTGAGTGCATATCCCCAGAAGGATATCGATAAGCTGGCAAATTCCATCATGGATCGGAGCATGTCTAACAGAGTTTGATTCCTCCTTTCAGACACACTATTATAGTGTGGTGTTCCACGAAGAGTCCATTAGGAGATTATATATATGAAGGTTATATATACGGGATGATCTAGATATGGTAGATTATATATATGAAGATTGTGAGTAGGTTAACATGGAATCGATCTCTCATGGTAAGAGGAAATAGCATCCTACCTACTTCAAACAAATGATGATTCAGGAAGATTTTGACCAAAGCATGATGAAAATTAGAAATGGTTTCTAATATTTCATTAAATAAATCATCATCATAAGATTGAAAGAGAAATAAATATGATATTGGGATTGACATATTTCCATACCCAGAGTCATATTCAAGATGCAGAGAGATCGAAGGATCTAGTTGCATGATAATTTTCACTAAATGGTATTTTTGATATTTTCATCAAAATTTTACATCTTTCGGAAAGTCACGATACGTTGCTAGACGTCAATCATGTCTTGTGGGTTCGATCAAATTAAAATTTTAATTTGATCATTAAATTAGAAAGTGTTCTAAATTAAGTCAAATTGGGTTTGCTAGTTTTGACCTAAATCGGTTTGGTTGAGTTCTAACCATATTAGGTTAAATCACACCCAGACTCACTACTGGTTAGATGTGGAACCCAATGGGTCACACACAAAGAGAGTTGATTAAGGGTCTAATTGGATTAGACCATGTTTGCAAGATGAACATGCTAGCACATGTAGCAAACCCTAGCACCTGATTTCGAATTGGATTCGAATCGGCTTCCGATTTGGGCTAATTAAGATCTGATTTGAGCCAAATAGGACTTGATCTTGAATTGAATTAACCTAGACTGATTGGACTTTAGTTGGGATGCCACATACCTGAATCCCATATCTCAGAGAGTCTCTCTCTTGCGCGTGAGAAGTCTTTCATGCGCAAAGAATTTTTGGCGTATGGAATTAGTTAGCACCTACCTTCTTTGACTTTTTCCATTTATTATGTCACATAAATATTTTGAATAGGCATGGACATCTAATATGGGGCGATAAAGAGTCCTTCTACATGTTAAAAACTCTATTTTATTTTTAATTTTTGTTGCCCAAGATTTTTTGTCACCCAAGACTCCTTGCCGCCCAGGACTCCATGCCGCCCACTCCTTCTTGACGCCTCTTGGACCAAGTCAAAGTCCCTTGGGACTTTGACTATTCAAAGATCATCTCCATGCCTTCTTGCTGAATGGGCATCCTTTTTTAGAGCCATTGGATGGCCCTTTTATCTGATCTAATGGATGAAAAGGTTGGCGCCAATGATGAAATATTGCGACTCTTCATAAATAACTTACGTAGAATTAGTCCAAGAGTCCTTCTACTTTAGGGCACCTCTTAGACTAAGTCTACATCTCGTTATTTACTGATGAGGAATGAGATTGGCTGAAGGAATATGAATTTTTTT
Source organism: Cocos nucifera (assembly GCA_006176705.1). Taxonomy (NCBI): domain Eukaryota; kingdom Viridiplantae; phylum Streptophyta; class Magnoliopsida; order Arecales; family Arecaceae; genus Cocos; species Cocos nucifera. The sequence goes on from QRFJ01006898.1 coordinate 50,854, forward strand.
TTTTTTTAAGGGCATGAGAAATTGTGTTGGCACCCTTACGTACATTATAAATAAGGGTGCATACCTTGAGTCCGGGATATGTGAAAATTATCTTTCTTTCTTACAAGTGTTTCTTTTTGTTCAATTTTCTTTCTTTCCTTCTCTTGTCTAGACCTTATCCTTATAAGGATAAGAAGTCATCTTAAGACTAAGAGATTAGGAAGAAAAATTAAGAAGATAAAGAAAAAGAAAGATAGATAAGGAGAGACAAGGAAGGTGACATAAAGGCTAAAGAAGGTCTTGCCCTTTTAATTAAAGTTCTTATTATTAGAACTCTAATTATATAAATCAGAGGTGCTGGTATCTTGATCAAGTCTCTATGTGGATCAACGTTGGAGGATGAACACGTGGGCACCTAGTGAAAATCCTGATGGACTGCTATCGATGATCAGGATCAATTTAAGATTTAGCGATAAGAGGTATGTTCTAATACTTTCTTTTATATTACAAATGCATGTTGTATGATTTAATTGCTAATAAGGTGGTCCTAGGATTCGAGTTTGATTTATATGATTTCATATTTTTGCTTTGAAATCCATGCTTTCGCCCTGTACACCAATCCCATCAGTATGTACTAGACCTAAGAGCTTATTGGCTCTCCCACCTTTTCCTATGAAAGGTGACTTGGTCATTTTACCAAGAAGATAGGACTCACAGGTTGGAAGTGATTCACAATCATTAACTTCGAGGATTTCCTTCTGAGTCAACCTATTTATCCTGTTCTTATTTATATGACCAAGCCTACAGTGCCATAAGTAGATATCTGATACACTATCTAATCTAGGATGCTTGCTAGTAGAATAGACTACATTAATAGATTATGATAATATATATACACCATTATTCAATTATCCATAAAAAGCAGTAACACCATTCACAATGACATTACAAACTCGTTTCTTTATTGAAATTTCATAATTGTTCATGGCCAAAAGGCCTACAAAAATGATATTTAAAAAAAAACTAGGACAAAAATGACAATCACTAAGAACAATAGTATGAGATTCAAATACAAGTTTCAAAATTTCTAAAGCTAGAACTGAAACTAATCTTCCATCTCCAACATTTAGAAATTTCTCATCTTGCTCGAATCTTCTACTGACCTGTAACCCTTACAATGAATTACAAATATGGTAAGGGCTACCGGTATCCAATACCCAGTCAATAATATCATAAATAGAGAAATTGCAAGAAGTTATCATATAAATATCTTGCCCAGCAATAGCTTGCTTCTTTCTCTGTGTGTTCGGATCCAGGGAGGCAATGTACTAAGGATAGTTCCTCTTCCAGTGCCCCCACTTCTTGCAAAAGAAGCATTTGGCCTGACTCTTGTCGGACTTGATCTTTGGGGTCTGAGCCTGCACAGGTGTCCTAGTATGAACATGCACCTTCTTGGCTTTCTTTTTCTTGTTCTTCTTCCCTTTTCCAAAGGATCGAGAACAAGAAGATGAACCTCCCACTAAGTTCACCGACTCCTTATGGAGTTGGTGATCCTTCTTAAAGTTTTGAAGTAACCCTAGTAACTCGTGGTAGTCCACTTCAGGCTTTGAGTTTCGCTTTCAATAGCCGTTAGTGTTGTAATGGAAATATTTTTCTTTGTCAGTGGCCTTCTTTTTCGACTCTGCCTTCTTCTTCTTCTTCTCACCATTCATCTTCTGCTTCTTCGCAGACTTCTTCTTCCTAAAAGACTTTCTCTTGAAAGAAGTCCACTCCACAGTAAGTACTAAGCCTTTAGAACTTTTCATAGAAAGCTCAGCAGTAACTCGCATATTCATGAGCTCAGTCAAAGTATTCTGAAGTTTATGCATATGGTAGTTCATTATGAACTATCCATACACATCAGTCAAGAACTACAGAATTATGTCAATCTGCAGATCCTGATCTAACTTGACATCGAGCTTCTCAATCTCTTTTAAGTCCTTAATCATCATAAGAGAATGATCTTGGACTGACTGCCCATCATGCATTTGAGCCTTAAAAAATCTTTTAGTGACTTGATATTTTGCTACGCGACTCTGTTCACCAAACAACTCTTGTAGGTGAGCCAACATTTGGTGGCTAGTCTTAATGTCTTTATGTTGGTGCTGGAGCTCATCAGACATCGAGCCCAATATGTAATACCTGGCTTTGTTATCTTCATCCATCCACTTCTCGAGAGATACTCTCTGATCAACGGATGGATAGACTGGTAAGATTGGAGGATCCCATTCCAACATGAGTCAACTTCTCGAAATCCAAAATAATTTTGAAGTTCCAAAGCCAATCCTTGTAGTTGTGTCTGATCAATCTATGGGTGTCCAAGATACGGGCTAGTGGGTTGGATGCAAACATTTTTCTATAGAGAGTCAAAGTTTTTAATTAGATTTTATAATTAGACTTAAATAGTTTACTTAAAAATTTATTTTTAAATAAATTAGACTCCCACTATTTATTCGAATTCCTACAATCTCTTGGCAGAGATGCAAAAATCTCCATAATTATAGATTTCTAGTAGATGGTGTGATCCCACCAACTGACTGACCACCTCACCTAACAATTATTGGTGATGGGTCAATCAATGAGTGGACAACTCTTATCCAATGATTCTCTAATCATGGTACACCCAAACTTGGTCTCTAATTCATGAATCTCATCATATCCTGAATATTGATCCACTCCTTAGTTAAGTCAAATCCATCATTTACACAGATTGGATTTCTGATTGGGTCCCTCACCATATTCGAAATATTGAGCCCAACCCATCCTCCAACCCATAGCATCCAATGCCTAATAGATATGGTTGCATCTTTTTGGTGCAACTGAACCATTGTATCTAGTCGAGAACAATCAACCCTGGAAAGGGCCCGTATATCTATAATGCTGGAAGATCTTAGACTTAATATTTTCTTAGGAAGATTTAATTTAGGTCTCTTTAAACTTGACTTGACGTAGTCATAATAATTATGACTAACCTAGTGGAATGGGTTGGCTTGAATTATTAGCCACCTCAAATCAGAACTGGATCGACATAAATGGCCAGGTAAGTGAGATCGGTGGATGGGATATGCCATTAACTCGATAAGAATACATTCAGATCGAGTAGCTCCTAATTAAAAACTAGTCGGTTGTATCTGTCAAACTTACCTTAGATACCAAGTTATCCAATCAGAACCAATTGGGTTAGCCTATAATCTAGGTTCGAACTGTGAGGATTTGTGATGCTCCCAAGTCTTGGGAGGCCATAGGAGGAGTCAGGGGGTTGGCTCTAAGGATTCCAAGGGCTTCGTTGGTGCTTCAAAAACTTAGGACACAAGGTGAAGCAAGAAACCAAAGCTGGAGAATCAAGACTGTAAAAAGAAGATTTTCTGTAGGTTAGCCAGCCCAAAACTGGATCGACTAAATTTCAGTGAACAAGCAAAATAGAGAGCTACGTGTTCGGGACTGCTGACATGGCATAGAACTGGGCTAGTCAATTTCAGACTGAGTTGACCCAATGGAACTTAATCGGCTCAGTCTCAGCACTGAGCCGGCTCAGTGCGCGGGCAGAGTTACGCGATGGTCTATTTTAGGCTAGGGTCTGGGTTGATCCTAGGGATCTTAACGTCTGGTTTGAGAGATCATAAGATGGCTAATTCATGTATGAGTTGGATCTAGATCTAGAGGATGAGAGCATGGGAGACCTAGGTGTATATGGGCTTGGTGAGTGCTTTCATGTATTAGGTTAGCCAGGGAGTTTTTTGGTCACGCCTAATGGCTATGTATAAATACATAGGTTGTATTAGAATTTCATTATGCGGTGAATGCTATGGAATATAGACCTTTTCTCCCTCATCTCTCTTCTTCTCTTCTCTCTTGAGTTGCCATCCTAGGATTCTTGAAGAAGCCCTAAAGAAGGGGGCATCTCCCTCAAGCCCAAGGAGGGAGGCACCCCATCATAAATCTAGAAGGAGGATCGGTAGTTTGCTATCCATAGAGAACATCACAAGTTTTTTCAGGTCCATGCTAAAGATCAGGAGCTTCCGCAACATGATATCGGTGCTTGTGATGTCAAGGATGATTGGCGTTCGAGCGATATCATGGGTCTACAATTTGGTATCAAAGCTAAATGATGCTTGAAATATTATGGATGACAATATGGTATCAGAGATAGGTTTTAGAGCCTGATGGTGCGTAGAAGAGCCAGGTTTTAGAGCCTGATGGTGCATGAAAGGGAAGGAGAAGCCATACAAGGTAAAATCAGAAATCTGCATAAGGATTCCATGGTATGTCTCAAATCTATCTTGTTATTACTGTGGTTTGGCCAACTAGGAGCAGTGAGTTGAAGGTGGAGGTTGAGAGGATTAACAAAAAGAAATTTTCCTGGGGTGGAAGGATTTGGTGCATGATTTGTCGATCGATCTTGGTGGAAAGGTTGGGATGTATGACGGTTATGTGACAGGTAGGGAGCATTGGAGTGCTGTAGTAGTGCTTTCCTAGAGATGCAAGACTGAAAGAGGCTCGATGATGCAATAGTTGAGGGAGGTATCTCAGTAGAGAGCATCAGAGTTCTCTAGGAAGATGGGCAGTGTAGGGCTATTGAAGAGAGATTTTTCAAGGGATAATGGTCGAAGGAAGGCTGAAGAAGCGACTATACGTCCTTCGATGTCAGGAAGGTGGGAAAGTAGTCGAAGATGTATTCAGCAGTTCGATCAGAGCATGGATTTGCGAAGCCTTGGGAGTAATGGAGATAGATGATCCATGGAGGTTCAGCAGGTTAGGACTGAATGACTGCAGAGCGACGTAGAGATGAGTTAGGAAGCATTGGAGTGCTGCAAGAGCGCTACCCTGGAGGCACAGGGGCTGAGAGAGGCACGGCGATGCAGCAGTCGAGGAGTGTATCTCAGCAGAGAGTGTTAGTGGTATCTCAGAGAGGTCGGATGTAGGTCTCAGGGAGAGCTAGGGGGTCCCAGAGAGCACCAGGAGGTCTCTAGCAGTCGGGAGTATCATGGATCAGGTTTCTTCTATAGAAGTACCAGGAAGAGTCGTGGTTCAAATGGAGGATGGTTCTCCGAGCACAACTAAAATGATGGCTAGTGTTGGGGCAGAAGAGAAGGACTAGGATGGAATTTCCTAGGGTTCAGTAGCTGGATTCAGAAGAGTTGAATGAGCTCTTGGATTTCGAAGGTGCCTACGGGTTGTGGAGGTATCCGAGATGGCTTTGAAGAGGACCATAGAGCATGGAGGGTTCGAAGGGACAGTGATGGTGTTTGAGGTACAGCGATAGGCTCAGCAGTGCAGCATTGAGTGATTGGCCTCGAGAGACTCGGGCATAGAGTTGACTTCTATGACATTAAATGGACTTTGGATATAGGTAGAGCTCCACAGTGGTGGCTTCACAAGTGGAGAGAAAATTTGGCATAAGTTCAGAGCACTGGTGATGCACAGTTCTAGATGGAGTGATGCATGCAGGTGGACAAGCGTAGCTCTGAGGAGATCGTATCAGGTGGTACAGCATGTGCTGGTGTAGAAATGCTATAGGTTCTCTAGGAAAGTCCAGAGAAAGTGATGTAGTTGCTAAGCAGAAAGAATCCTACAAATCTAGGGTGGTGCCAAGAAGCAAGCACAGATTTTCAGTGGTGGAGGCAGTCATCCTAAAGGCCTCAAAGGTGCACAACAGCTAAAGAAGATTGACAAAGGCGATATTTGCATAGGGGTTGTCGAGTGCGCAGGGATAGTGGGATCGTGCAGGAGGTCATTGCCACGAGGTTTGCTAAGGCTTGGGAGCACCAAGGTGGAGATTGTGAGGATTTGTGGTGCTCCCAAGCCTTGGGAGGCCATGAGAGGGTCAGGGGGTTGGCTCCCGGGATTCCAAGGGTTTGGTTGGTGCTTCGAAAACTTGGGACACAAGGTGAAGCAAGGAACCAAAGCCAGAAAATCAAGACTATAGAAAGAAGATTTTTTATAGGTTAACCGGCTCAATCCAAAATTGAATTGACTAAGTCTCAGTGAATAGGCAAAACAGAGAGCTGCATGTTCAGAACTACTAGCACGGTATAGAACTAGGCTGACTCAGTTTTAGATTGAGCCGACCCAGTCGGCTCAGTGCTGAGACTGAGCCGGCTCAGTGCGTGGGTAGAGTTACATGAGGGTCTATTTTGGGCTAGGGTCTAGGTTGATCCTTGGGGTCTTAAGGCCTAGTTTGAGAGGTCTTAAGGTGGCTAATTCATTTATGGATCGGATTTAGATCCAGAGAATGAGAGCATAGAAGACATAGGTGTACGTAGGCTTGGTGAGTGCTTTCATGTATTGGGTTAGTCGGAGAGTTTTTTGGTCGGACCTAATAGCTATGTATAAATACATAGGTTGTATTAGGGTTTCATTATGCTGTGAATGCTGTGGAATACAAACCTTTTCTCCTTCATCTCTCTTCTTCTCTTCTCTCTTGAGTTACCGTCCTAGGGTTCAAGAAGAAGCCCTAGAGAAGGGGGCATCCCCCTCAAGCCCAAGGAGGGAGGTGCCCCATCATAGATCTAGATGGAGGATCGGTGGTTTGCTACCCATAGAGAACATCACAGGTTCCTTCAGGTCCATGCTAAAGATCAGAAGCATCTGCAACATGATATTGGTGCTTGTGATATCAAGGATGATTGACGTTTGAACGATATCATGGGTCTACAATTTGGTATTAGAGCTAGATGATGCCTGGAATGTTATGGATGACAATACGAACCACTGAACCAAATTAGGTTTTGATTTGATCGAGTTACATCTCAATGTGATCCGATCTTGATCTAGACTTAATCCTATTAGGCTGGTCAAATCTAAGCTTTCTTTGATCCCACCTAATCAACTCTTGATTCGATTTGATCAACCGCTATACCTAATTAAGCTACTCAAGTCTGAACTCATTTTTATAAATATGTCTTAGATCTGAAAATTCATAATTTTAAATCTAATTAATTTCATAATCTTAATTCTTAATTAAGATTTCGATTCATGAATAAAACATGTAATAGAAATCTTAGGATTTCAGGATCTAGAATTTTGTAGAAAAATAAGTTCTGATTTTTGATTAAGGACGAACGCACAACATCCCTACATGCCATAAGAACATCCTATCGAATGGAAGGAGAGGGTCTTTAAACTCTACTTTATTCTTATGATTGGACGGCCATGGGGAACTCCTTAATCAGAAATATAATTTTTTACTACAAAGCTAGTTAGATGATATATAACGTATAAAAAGATCTAACTAATACATGTCTTGCATACATCTCATGTATCATCAATATGCATACTTTTAGATCTAAAACATCACATATTAAATCTAAAAAATAAAATTTTAAATTTGATCATATCAAAATTAAAATTATTCTAAACATCTTATAGAACTATTCTATGACTAGTCTAAGCATGCATCTTTCATATCTCATATGAATAAATCAAAAATTAAAAATTTTATTTTCTATTTTTATATCTGATTATAATAATTATTACATCAAAAAAATAAAAATTAAATAGATCTAAAATTATGTTTAATAAAATTAAATACATAATCATACTAGACTACGCATAGAACTATTCTATACCTGGTCTAGTCATGCATCTCATACATATTATATCTAAATTATTTAATTTTAATTTTTTAATTTTAGATCTAATTACATCTAATGTGACATCTAAAATCTTTTAATATCAGATCATAAATAAAAATAAAATCAGATCTAAGGTGGATCTGAAGAACTGCTAACGCAGCTCTGATACTAGTTGAAGGAAAAACACTATTTTTCGCCGCAAGATCTTGCAGATCTGATCAGATCTAAGAAAGAATTTTCTAAAAATTTTTAAAATTTGATCAGATCTAAAAATTTTTAGATCTAATCATGGTGATCTGATATTAAAAATTAAAAATTAAAATTAAATTAGATTTAATTTAAAGTACCTAGTTGGGTAATCTAATTATCCTGCAATGATCATGTTGATTCCGGAGGTTCTGGAAGGAGCCACGCATGTGCCTAGACTCTACTAGTATCCACTCAGCCAAGATCTGAACGTCTTCTCCTCATGAACCTTTTCTCCAAAAATTAGATCTAGATCTGATCTGAAGAACCTTCAAAACTATTTCTGAAGGCAGCCTGTCCGTCATACGAACACTGTCACGTAGATCCTGAATATTATGCCAAAAACCTTGGACCTTCTTCTCAGATTTGTGCCTAACCTTTTAGGCTTGAAGAAGAGAAGAAGAGATAGGATAGAGGAAGCATGGGATATCAAGGATGGCAGACTTTGGGCATGGAAAATTATTTCTTGCATTTAATGCACTTTGATGTGAGAAAGGCTTTTATGTCCAATGCCTACTTAGAGTTCCTTTTGATCAAAATAACTTATTTATTTTATTATTAGAACTCTAGAACTTATTCTCCATGAAAAATCATTAGATATCATTTATCTTTTCATCAAAAATAATTCAAAAAGGTGTCAGCAAGAGTAGATAAGGAAGAGTCCACTGCGCCTAGGACTCTTTCCTCAAGAGTTTGATCCAAATCAAACTCTATCATAACTCAGTCTAGACACCTCCAAAAATAATGAAATTTGATACACCCAATGCATAACTCATGCTCTACCACATACCAAAAATTAAATCAAAATAATTTTTAGAGAATTTTCTATGAGCATCTGATCAGGTGACCCTCAATTCTCTCAAATAGGTTAACTTTTGACCCTAGTCCAATTTGACTATGAATGGATTTAATTTCTAAAATTAATCTAACCTGGACTTGTTCCAATCAGATAAAAATATATCCATTCTAAATACAAGAATAAGTCAAATCAAATTTGACTTGGTTGTGATAAATCAGAAAGATTTCAGAAGGAGAAAGTCAAGCTCAATCATGTGCTAGCACAATTATCTCGAACCTGATTGGATCTAATCCAAATCAATCAAACTAGCTTAGCTTAATTGATGACATCCAGACCCAAACTCTTATTTGTGTGATCCAGTTAGATTTAATTCTATATGGTAATGAGATATGTCACGATCTCTATCATTGACATCATCGAAATACTTTTCGATGGATCAGAATTTTTTTGATTCATATAATAAAAATGATTGATCATCAAAATTATCCTAATTGCTCCCAAAATCCATCAGTGACATCTAGCAGTATATGGTGGCAACCCATCAGAACTGAAAGCAAACCTCTCGATACAATTACTTATGTGATTGGATTCTTCTATCTTGAGCCTCGATAGGATTAGGATTAAGGTGAACTCGTCAAACCCAATGTCCATCATATGAATTAATCATTCAATTCGAGTCCAATATGAAACCCTAATAGAAACTCTTTCTATCATCTTCACTCTACCATGGCCATGGGCTTAAAGACTCAATCTCAAGATTATCATAGGGCTACTCCTCATCTATCGAGGTAGATAGATCCCCTATTGATGCAATCTAATTCCTACAATGAACATGCTATAGCCAACATACACCTCAGGATTCTGAATGGCTAGAAGATCAAGTTATGGTATAGTCAAACTATAATACCCTCAAGGTGAACTGTCGATGCACCTCAAGTTAAAAAACCAGAAACACCACTACAGCATCGAGTCAGTCATCAACGAGAAGATAGATTTTCTTATGACTACTCAAGATGGCCACGCTTAGTGCCCTTATTCTCTAACGAGTACCTGTACTCTCACTCCGATGTCTCCACACCATAGACTCAAGATATATCTATCCTAAGAAAGCGATCATACACCAACCTTTCGGATCGATCACCATCCTCATGATGATCCTATGGTCGAAAGCAGTTTATCAATTAATTATAAAAATTCATGTCTTAAATTTTCAACTCTTGAAAATATGAATTATCATTACCATTAATTCAAAGGATGTATTATAGATATATTTAAATACACACTGTGATAAAAAATAATTCATTTATTAATTTATAGTTAAAATTATAAAATTACCTTTAGAAGTGTATTATAAGTGATAGTCAATCTAGCTTCTAGGGCACACATCTAACACTAATACCCAGATAGTAGTATTACAACTTGATAAGTTGCAAGGTGTTATCATATAATTACCTTTCTCAGCAACTACTTGCTTATTTCTTGGCCTGTTCGGATCTAGGGGGGAAATGTACTGAGGATAATTCCTCTTCTAGTGCCCCTGCTTCTTGCAAAAGAAGCACTCTACCTGGCTCTGGTCGGGCTTCCACTTCTTGATCTGATCCTATGCAGATGTCCCAACTATTATGAATTATTCTAGGATCTATGAAAATTCTTGTACCTTTTATCAACTCTGAGGAAGCAAGTTGGAGACGATAACAAGAAAGATAAAGATCAGATGATAAGAAGATGATATGGCAGCAGAGTGAGGAAGAGAGAAAGCTAGGATTTCAGGAAGAAAAGGAATTCATTTCATTCTCTTTTTCTTTTTTCCATAATTTACATATACAAGTATACATATAGACACCCTGAGTCAACATGACTCGATCCTAAAAAACTTCCCTCAGCTAACCCATACATAAGAACACTCATCCAAGTACATGTAAATCCATGTCTTGCATGCTCTCATCTCCTGGACTAAAGACCTAACCCAATACATGAATTAGCCACCTTAAGACCTCTCATACCATGCCTTAAGACCTCTTGGATTAGATCCAATCCAAGATCAAACAGAAAACCCATTCAGATCTATTCTCTACCATCGAGCTAGCTCGGTCAGAAGCCAAGCCGGCTCGATTGCATCTCCTTGAACTCCAGCCTCTTTATCTTTACTTATACATCTTTGGCCAATCCTAGCCTTCAGGAGCCACCACCTTGACTCCTTCATGGTCTTCCAAAACTTGGGAGCACCACACTTACCCTTTTAATCTCCACCTTGGTGCTCCAAGGCTTGAGGCAAGTCTTTTCCATCCATCAGACACATCAATCTCATACATTTACGAAAGCTATCCCGAGGATGAACTTTTGTTAGTGCATCCATTGGATTCTCCTTGGTGTGGACTTTCACTAGCTTTACTTCACCTTCTTCTACAAGCTCTCTAATCTGGTGGTACCTGATGTTGATGTATTTCATTCTTGCATGGTAGATAGAGTTCTAAGCAAGTAACAGTGTACTTTGGCTATCGTAGTGCATCCTGACAGCCTCCCGTATGAGACCCATCTCCAATGCCAATCATTTCAACCATAGAGCCTCCTTTGCTGCCTCCATAACATCTATGTATTCTACCTCAGTTGCAGATAAGGCCGTCATGGGTTGCAAGCATGATCTCCATGAGACTGGACCTCCAAACATTCTAAACATAAAGCCTATCATTGATCGTCGAGTGTCCATGACTCCATCGAATTCTGCATCCACAAATCCATTTATCTACCCCAAAGCTTTCTTGGACACATCGGAGAGTTTCTCAACTCCATCTTGCTGTCCATAGCAGATACCAACTCCAACTGTACCCCATCAAGTACTTGAAGATCCACTTCAGTGCTCGCTAGTGCTCCTTACCAGGCTGTGCCATGAACCTACTGACCTAGCTCACTACATGGGCAATATCTGGTCTACAACACACCACAGCATACATTAAGCTTCCTACACCAAAGGCATACGGTATTCTCTCCATCTCCTATGCCTCCACCTCTGTCTGTGGTAATATCATCTTTGAGAGTCTGAAGTATCCAGCAAGTGGCAGCTCCATCGATTTTGCTTCCTTCATCCCAAACCTCTCCAAGACCTTTCTAATGTAGCCTCCCAGAGATAAATGCAGCATCCTCTTGGTCGATCTCTAAAGATTTCGATGCCTAAGATCTTTCTTACAAGCTCCAAATCCTTCATCTCAAAATCCCGAGATAAGGCTGTCTTTAGTTGCTGCACAACCTTCCTACTCTTACATGCTATAAGCATGTCATCCACATACAAGAGTAGAACATCCTAGACACATCCTCCAAAGATTTAACATGCACACAAGAGTCATACACGTATCTGAAAAGTCCAATGCTCCTCATATATGAGTCAAATCGCTTGTACCATTGCCTTAGCGATTGCTTCAGCCCGTATAATGATTTTTGCAGCAAATAGACCTTTTCTTCTACTCTTAGCTCTTGGAATCCTAGTGGCTGTTGTTAGATATGTGTGCCTTAAAAGTCAGAATTAGCTGACACTTGTAATACACTTCTAAGGAAAAAATTATAATTTTGACTATAAATAATAAAATAGATTATTTTCTATCACATAAGTATATATAGTGTTTGTGATATATCCCTTGAGTTAATGGTAATGATAATTCATATTTTTAAGAGTTGAAAATTTAAGACATGAATTTTCATTTATTAACTCATAAAAAGCTCCTGACCATAGGATCATCATGAGGATGATGATTGATTCGGAAGGTTAGTATACAATCGCTTCTTTATAGTAAATGAGTCTTGAGTCTATGGTGTAGAGACACCAGAGTGAAAGTATAGATACTCGTTAGAGAACGAGGGCACTGAGCATGACCACCTCGAGTAGTCTTAAGGAAGTCTACCTTCTCGTCGATGACTGACTCGATGTTGCAGTGGTGTATCTAGTTCTTTGACCTGAGGTGCATCAGTAGTTTACCTTGAGGATGTTATAGTTTGACTACACCATGACTCGGTCTCCTAGTCATTCGAAATCCTAAGGTGTATGTTGGCTATAGCATGTTCATTGTAGGAATTGGATTGCACCAAAATGGAATCTATCTACCTTGGTAGAAGAGGAGCAGCCCTATAATGATCATGAGAATCAAGTCCATAAGCCCATGGCCATGGTAGAGTGTGAAATAATAGAAAGAGTTTCTATTAAGATTTTCACATCGAACTTGAATCGAATGATTAAATTATATGATAGAAATTAGGGTTTGACGAGTTCACCTTAACCCTTATCTGATCGGGGCTCAAGATAGAAGAACTTAATCACACAAGTAGCTGCACCAAGAGGTTCATTTTCAATTTTGATGGGTTGCCACCATATGCTGCTAGGTGTCATTGGTGGATTTTGGGAGCAACTAGAATAATTTAGATGATTAATCATTCTAATTGTCTGAATTAGAAGAGTTCTGATCCATCGAAAGGAGTTTCGATGATATCGATGATGGAGATCATGACATATCCCATTACCATACAGAACTGAACCTAACTGAATTACACAAACAAGAGTTTAGATTTGGATATTATCAATTAGACTAATCCAATTCAATTAATTTGAATAAGATTCAATTAGATTCAAGAAAATCATGCTAGCACACAATTGAGCCTAACATTCTCCTTTGTCTATCATAAAAGTTGTCTCGACTGAGCCAAATGAGTTTTTGCTCACTCAGGTACCTTTACCTGGTCTGACTGGAGCTTGTCCAAGTTAGAAAAAGGTTGTCTTAATTTATGAGATAAATTTGAGACAACACCTACCATTTTCCATCACCTACCATTTCTTGTACTTTGACTTGGTCAAACATTAATCTTTGACCCTTGGACATCTGCCCATGTGTCATGCACTTATTGGAGAGCAGATAGGGGCTTGTCCCCACTCTAAAAATTAGAAGAAGGGAGTGCATGCCTAGGATGGCATGCACCTATGGATAGGGACGCTAGAGTCCCATACAGATGGGACTCCAGGTTGCTTGTTGGATTCAAACTAGCTGACCCTCACCTATAGACTTTGACCAATCTTAGGCACCACCTTAGGATGAATCTATGGATCTCTCATCTAATTGGATCAGATGATGTCATCCCACCAATCAGATTTAGATCTGATTGCACGAAGCAACATGATTGGCTGGGGTGATGCAGCACTGCATGGCGCAGCAGAGTCTATAAATAGACCATGTCTGCGCCCACTTTTTAATAAGTTCCTCTTAGCCCATGCCCTAAGGCTGTCCCTCTCCCTTCTCCACACCACCATCTGGCCCTCTCTCTCCTCTCAACACCCAAGGAAGTTGGGCCTTCATATTAGTATGAGATGGGCAAGAAAAGGCTGACGAAAAAGGAAGAAGGCAGCACTACTACAGAGACGACGGGTGATCTTCAGAAGAAGTTTTGAAGATTCTCCAAATCAGATCCAGATCTAATTTTTGGAGAAAAAAAAGAGAAAAAGAAGATCTCTAGATCCAACCCGAGTGGATACCGGTAGAGGTCAGGCGCTTGCGTGGCTAGATCCAGAACCTCAGAGCTTCCGCAGGATCATCAACGGATAATCGGATTACCCAGAATCAAAGAAAAATTAATTTAGTTTTAATTTAATTTAATTTTTTTATTTATCAGATCATAAAATAAAATCTGAAAAGTGTTAGATCTGATTAAGATCTAAGAGAAAATTTTTGAAATATGCCTCTCGATCCAATCAGATCTAAACGAACCTGATCCAAAAAATTTAGAATTTTCCTTCAGCTACTCCATATAAATGCTCTTCTCCAAATGCCCAAGGAGGAATGCCATCTTGACATCCATTTGCTCCAGCTCCAAGTCCTAAGCTGCCACAATGCTTAACAACATTCTGATGGAAGTATGCCTGATGACAGAAAAAAATACTTCGCTCAAATTGATGCCTTTCTTCTAGAAGTATCCCTTGGCCACTAACCATGCTTTATACTTGACACCTCCCTACTCTAAAGGCCCCTCTTTGCATTGGTAAGCCCACTTGCAACCATTGAGTTTCTTTCCTCGTGGCAACTACACCAAATGCCATGTCTCATTCTTGTGGAGAGCTTACATCTCCTCGAACATTGCTTGGATCCACCTCTCTCTATCCTGACTATCCATAGCCTCCTCGTAGGTATATAGATCCCCATTTGCTATCACCAGGGCATATGACAGTGTATCTTCGAAACCGTATCATTCCGATTGTCTGATGTTCCTTTTGGGCTTATGTAGTGCAATCCCGATAACCATCCTAGGTCTAGCTTGCTTCTGTTGGGCCTCCTGGATTTCATTACCTATCTAAGCTCTCTCCACCTATAAAGACACCTTCGATGAGTTCTCCACCTGAATACCAAGTCCTCTTGATGTACCTACAAGTGGCAAAATAGAGTAAGATGTTAACTATCCAGCACTACCTGCTGGACCTCCTCCTGCATCTGCTACTCCTTCATCATGCCATCTCATCTTTGAAGAATTGAATTTTCATTGAAGGTGACATCCCTAATAATGACAACCTTCTTCTCCAAGGGATCCCATAGCTGGTATCCCTTAACTCCTTGTGGATATCCCAAGAACACCATCTTCCATGATCTGGCATCCAACTTGCTCCGTTCACCAACATTGATGTACACAAAAGCCATGCACCTAAAAATCCTTAGATGGCTCAGCCCAATCTTCCTTCCAGACCATCTCTCCTCTGAAATACCACCATCTAACTTTATATGAGATGACTGATTCACCAGATAACAGGCTGCATCCACTATATCAATCCAGAATGTCTTTGAAAGCCCTGCCTATAGCCTCATGCACCATGCCTATTTTAGAAGGTTCTATTAATCCTTTCAGCCACCCTATTTTGTTAAGGAGTTTTTTTTACCGAAAAGTGCATTTTGATACCACACTCCTCATAAAAGCCTTGGAACTCCTTACTGATGTATTCTCCTCCATTGTCTGATTGTAGACACTTTAAGTTCTGACTTGTCTCCTTCTCCACCTCAACTTTCCACACCTTGAACCTAATGAAGACTTCTAATTTCTCCTTCATGAAGTAGACCCATACCTTCCTTGAGAAATCATCTATAAAGATCAAGAAGTATCTTGATCCATTTTTGGTTGAAAATGGAGCTGGCCTCCACACATCAATGTGAACCAGTTCCAGTGGTGCTGCACTATAGGCTGGACTGACAGCAAACTGTACTCTCTTCTATTTATCCATACGGCATGACTCACATACCTCTATAACATCTCCATCCAGATCTAAAATCAGACCATGTTTGCTCAGCTCCTTCATCCCACGGTCACCCATGTGGCCTAGGTGGTAGTGCCATAACCGATAAGCCCTCTGCTGATTCTGTACTACTATCACTGCATCAGATTTTTCGATCACCATAGATCCAACTAACTTATAGAGGTTGTCTCCATCCTCCTACCCCTTATCACCACCATAGCACCTTTGGAGATATTGAGAACACTCCTGGCATGACTGTTGAAACTGCAGTCGCTCCACTTCAAATAGCCCAGTGACACGAGATTTTTCTTCAAATCTGGAACGTGCTTCATATTTGTGAGAGTCCACACCATCCCATCAAACATCCTCATCCGAATGCTTTCAATACCAGTGACTCTACATGGATAATCATCTCTAAGTGTCACACTCTCCTCATCAATCTTGGTGTATGAGATAAATCAAGACCGATTTGGGGTGTAGTGATGCGAATAGGTTGAATCCAAAATCCATACATCTGTCTATCTTCTATGACCATCTAATACAACCAAGATGTCATCCTCCACCTCACTATCAGCCACTATACTCAGCACATCAGATCCACTCTTTTCTCTCTTCTTGTTCTTTCATTGCAGGCAATCACGCCTAAAGTGCCTGATCTCGTTGTACTTGTAGCATCTGACTTCCTTCCTGTTCTTGCTCTTCTGAGACTTTGATCGTCCCCCTGACTTGCCTCTCTTCTTTGATCTTTCAGATCTCTCCCCCATGGTCAAGCCCTTCTAAGGAACATCTTTCTTGGTCAACTTCTCTCACTGTTCATTGATTCGCAATACAGAGAACATGTCTTCATACTTTAGGATCTCCTTACCATAGAGCAGCGTCGTCACTAATAGATCATAGGATGAGGGCAACGAGCATAATAGAAGCAATGATTTATCTTCTTCCTCCATCTTTACTCCAATATTCAACAACTCATTTCATATCTTATCAAATTTCTAGAAGTGTCCCAAGATATCTCCACCTTCCTGCATCCGAAGGCTGTATAGTCTCTTCTTCAACATCAACTTATTGCATATATTCTTATCCATATACATGATTTGCAACTTCGACCACAAGCCTCTTGGGCTCCTCTCCTCTAAAAGTGAATAGAGTGCCACATCCGACAAGTATCCTATGATCATAGAGTAGGCCTTCTTTTCTAGAGACATCCACTGGCGATCTAACATCCCTTCAAGCTTCTCTTCCAATGCCTGATCCAATTCAGCTTGAACCAGAAGATCTTCCACATGAACTTTCCACATGAAAAATGTTCTTTCTCATCAAATTTCTCAAAATCAACCTTCACATTGCTTCTCATGGCTGGATCCAAGCCAAAAAAAAATGCAACATAGATCTAAGAAATTTGAAAAATACCTTGACAGGACCTTACTGAATTCATAGTACCTAAAGATCTTCAACTTTCAGATGTCTTCTTCTCCTTCCATACAACCTGACTCTGAAACCACTTGTTATTAATTATTCTAGGACCTATAGAAATTCTTGTACCTTCTATCAACTCTGAGGAAGTAAGTTGAGAAGATAGCAAGAAAGATAAAGATCAGATGATAAGAAGATAAGATGGTGGCACAGTGAGAAAGAGATAAAGCTAGGATTTTAGGGAGAAAAGGAATTCAATTCATTCTTTTTTCTTTTTTTGTAATCTACATATACAAATATATATATATATATATATGAAGGGAAATCCTGAATTTTTTGGGTTAGGTTCATTCATATCTGATTGGATTGAGGCACATTTCAAAAATTTTCTCTTAGATCCTAATCAGATCTGACACTTTTCAAATTTGATTTTATGATCTGATAAATAAAAAAATTAAATTAAATTAAAACTAAATTAATTTTATCTTGATTCTGGATAATCCGATTACCCGTTGATGATCCTATGGAAGCTCTGAGGTTCTGGATCTAGCCACGCAAGCACCTAGCCTCTATCGATATCCACTCAGACTGGATCTAGAGATCTTCTCCTTCTCTTTCTTTTCTCCAAAAATTAGATCTGGATCTGATTTGGAGGATCTTCAAAATTTTTTTTGAAGATCATCCGTCATCTCTGCAGCAGTGCTGCCTTCTTCCTTTTCGTCAACCTTTTCTTGCCTGGCTCGCACTAATCTGAAGGTCCAACTTTTTTAGGCGTGGAGAGGAGAGAGAGGGCCAAATGGTGGCATGGAGAAGGAAGAGGGACAGCCTTGGGGCATGGGCTAAGAAGAACTTATTAAAAAGTGAGCACAGATACGATCTATTTATAGACTCTACTGCACCATGCAGTGCTGCATCACCCCGGCCAATCATGTTGCTTCGTGCAATTAGATCTAAATCTGATTGGTGGAATGACATCACCTGATCCAATTAGATGAGACACCCATAGATTCATCCTAAGGTGGCACCTAAGACTAGTCAAAGTCTATAGGTGAGGGTCACCAAGTTTGAATCTAACAAGCAACCTAGAGTCCCATCCATATAGGACTCCAGCATCCCTATCCATGGGTGCACGCCATCCTAGGCATGCATCTACTTCTTTTCAATTTCTAGAGAGAGGATAAGCCCCTATCTACTCTCCAATAAGTGCATGACACATGGGCAGATGTCCAAGGGTCAAAGCTCAATGTTTGATCAAGTCAAAGTACAAGAAATGATAGGTGACAAAAAATGGTAGGTGTTGTCTCAAATTTATCTCATAAATTAAAACAATCCTTTTCTGACTTGGACAAGCTCCAGTCAGATCAGGTAAAAGTACCTGAGTGAGCACAAACTCATTTGGCTCAGTCGAGATAACTTTTATGATAGAAAAAGGAGAACGTTAGGCTCAATCGTATGCTAGCACGATTTTCTTGAACCTAATTGAATCTTATTCAAATCAATTGAACTGGATTAGTCCAATTGATGATATCCAGATCCAAACCCTTGTTTGTATAACCCAGTTAGGTTTAGTTCTGTATAGTGATGGGATATGTCATGATCTCCATCATCGACATCATCGAAACTCCTTTCGATGGATCAAAACTCTTCTAATTCAGATAATTAGAATGATCGATCATCTAAATCATTCTAGTTGCTCTTAAAATCCACCAGTGACACCTAGCAGCATATAATGGCAACCCATCAAAACTAAAAATGAATCTCTTGGTGCAGCTACTTGTGTGATTAAGTTCTTTTATCTTGAGCCCCGATCAGATTAGGGTTAAGGTGAACTCGTCAAACCCTAATTTCTATCATATGATTAATCATTCGATTCAAGTTCGATGTGAAAATCTTAATAGAAACTCTTTCCATTATTTCACACTCTACCATGGCCATGGGCTTATGCACTTGATTCTCATGATCATCATAGGGCTGCTCCTCTTCTACCGAGGTAGATAGATTCCATCTTGATGCAATCAAATTTCCACAATGAACATGCTATAGCCAACATACACCTCAGAGTTCCGAATGGCTAGGAGATCGAGTCATGGTGTAGTCAAACTATAACACCCTCAAGGTAAACTACCGATGCACCTTAGGTCAAAGAATCAGACACACCACTACAGCATCGAGTCAGTCATCGATGAGAAGGTAGACTTCCTTAAGACTACTCGAGGTGGTCACACTCAGTGCTCTCATTCTATAACCACTACAGCATCGAGTCAGTCTGAATGGCCTCTACCGGTAGCCATTCAGACTGGATCTGGAGATTTTCTTCTTCTCTATCCCATCTCCAAAAATTAGATCTAGATCTTATTTGGAGGATCTTCAAAACACCTTTCGAAGATCAGCAGTTGTCCTTTCCAGCAGCGCAGCCTTCTAGCTTTCTATTGCCTTTCTCTCGTCTGGATTGCACCAACTCGGATCCCAAACTCCTTTGGGCATGGAGCGGAGAGGGAGAAGATGGACTTGGCTTGGAGGAGGAGAGGAGAGGTAGCCTTGGGGCATGGGAATTTTCAATGCTTTTTGAGTTGGGCGCAGGGTCTTATTTATAGACTATGCATGATCCAACTCCTCTTCTTCCCAACCAATCACAACCCTTTATGAAATCAGATCTAAATCTGATTGGTGGGAATAGAGTTCCTTGGATTCCTCCTTAGATGACACCTAAGATCAGTCAAACTTGGTTCTTAGGAGAAGTCTAATCAGAATCCAAAAGGAAGATGGAGTCCCTATTGGATAGGGACTCCTGGGCGCCTTCAGATTGGGCACACGCCAAGGGTGGCATGCGCCCTCCTCCTTGCCAGGTTCTGGCAGGGGGACAAGCCCCCACCAACTCTCTAATAGGTGCATGACACGTGGACAGAAGTCAAAGTGTCAATGGTCAATATTTGACCAGTCAAAGGTCAACTTTTGACCAAAGTCAAAGGACGAGAAATGGCAGTTGACCAAAAATGGTAGGTATTGTCTTACAAAATAAGACAATCCTTTTCTGACCTGGACAGGCTCCAAGTGAAGGCCTCTGATCGAGCACAAACTCCTTTGGCTCAGTCAGGATAACTATTTATGATAGTAAAAGAAGAATGTTAGGTTCAATCGAGTGCTAGCACGATTTTTTTAAACCTAATTGAATCTCATTCAGATCAATTGAACTTGATTAGTTCAATTGATGATCACCAGATTCAAACCCTTGTTTGTGTGATCCAATTAGGTTCAGTTCTATATGGTAATGGGATATGTCATGATCTCTATCATCGATATCATCGAAACTCCTTTCGATGGACCAATACTCTTCTGATTCGAACAGCTAGAATGATCGATCATCTGAATCATTCTAATTGCTCCCAAAATCCACTAGTGACACCTAGCAGTATATGGTTGCAACCCATCAGAGCTGAATGCGAACCTCTTGGTGCAGCTACCTATGTGATTAAGTTCTTCCTTCTTGAGCCCCAATTAGATTAGGATTTAGGTGAACTCGTCAAACCCTAGTTTCTATCATATGATGTAATCATTTGATTCAAGTCCGATATGAAAACCTAAATAGAAACTCTTTCTATTATTTCACTTTGCCATGGCCATGGACTTTTGGACTTGATTCTCATGATCATCATAGGACTGCTCCTCTACTACCGATGTAGATAGATTCCTTCTTGATGCAATCCAGTTCCTACAATGAACATGCTATAGCCAACATACACCTCAGGATTCCGTAAGGCTAGGAGACTGAGTTATGGTGTAGTCAAACTATAACACCCTCAAAGTGAACTACCGAACAACCAGACACACCACTGCAGCATCGAGTCAGTCATTGACAAGAAGGTAGACTTCCTAATGACTACTCGAGGTGGTCACGCTCAATGCCCTCATTCTCTAATGGTACCTGTACTCTCGCTCCAGTGTCTCCACACCGTAGACTCTAGACTCATGTACTAAAGAGAAGCGATTATACACCAACATTCCAGATCAATTACCATCCTGATGATGATCCTATGGTCGGAAGCATTTTATGAGTTAATAATGATTATTCATAGCTTAAATTTTCAACTCTTAAAAATATGAATTATCATTACCATTAACTCAAAGGATGTATTGAAGAAAAATCCTGATTTTTCGGATCAGGTTCGTTCAGATCTGATCAGATCAAGAGATATATTTCAATTTTTTTTTAATTTGATTCTAATCAAATTTGGAATGTTTTAGATTTGATCCTTATTATTCTAATAATAAAAATAAAATCTAAATAAATTTAATTTAATTTAATTTATCTTGATGTAGGATAATCTTATTACCCGTTGATGATCCTATAAGCAGCGAAAGGTTCTGAATCTAGCCATGCAAGTGCCTGGCCTCTACCGGTATCCACTCGGGCTAGATCTGAAGATCCTCTTCTTCTCTATCATGTCTTCAAAAATTAGATCTAGATCTGATCTGAAGGATCTTCAAAACACCTTTTGAAGATCAGTAGTTGTCCTTTGCAGCAGTGCAGCCTTCTAGCTTTCTATCGTCTTTCTCTCATCTGGATTGCACCAACTTGGATCCCAAATACCTTTGGGTGTGGAGAGGAGAGGAAGAAGATGGACTTGGTGTGGAGGAGGAGGAAGACAGCCTTGGGGCGTGGAGAATTTTCAATTGATTTCAGATCCTCCTTAAGTTGGGCGCAGGGTCTTATTTATAGACTATGCGTGATCCAACACCTCTTCTTCCCAACCAATCACAATCCTTTATAAATTAGATCTAAATCTGATTGGTGAAAATAGAGTCCCTTGAATTCCTCCTTAGATGGTGCCTAAGACTAGTCAAACTTGGTTCTTAGGAGAAGTCTAATCAGAATCCAAAAAGGAGATGGAGTCCCTGTCCAATAGGGACTCCTGGGCGCCTCCAGCTTGGGCACATGCCAAGGGTGGCATGCACCCTCCTCCTTGCCAGGTTCTGATAGGGGGACAAGCCCCCACCAGCTCTCCAATAGGTGCATGACATGTGGACAGAAGTCAAAGTGTCAATGGTCAACATTTGACCAGTCAAAGGTCAACTTTTGACCAAAGTCAAAGGACGAGAAATGGCAGGTGACCAAAAATGGCAGGTATTGTCTTACAAAATAAGACAACCCTTTTCTGACCTGGACAAGCTCCAGTCAGACCAAGTGAAGGCCTCTGATGAGCACAAACTCCTTTGGCTCAGTCAGGACAACTATTTATGATAGTAAAAGAAGAACGTTAGGTTCAATCGAGTGCTAGCACGATTTTCTTGAACCTAATTGAATCTCATTCAGATCAATTGAACTAGATTAGTTCAATTGATGATCACCAGATTCAAACCCTTATTTGTGTGACCCAGTTAGGTTCAGTTCTATATGGTAATGGGATATGTCATGATCTCTATCATCGACATCATCGAAACTCCTTTCGATGGATCAGAACTCTTCTGATTCGAACAGCTAGAATGATCGATCATCTAAATCATTCTAATTGCTCCCAAAATCCACCAGTGACACCTAGCAGTATATGGTGGCAACCCATCAGAGCTGAATGCGAACCTCTTGGTGCAGCTACCTGTGTGATTAAGTTCTTCTATCTTGAGCCCGATCAGATTAGGGTTAAGGTGAACTCGTCAAACCCTAGTCTCTGTCATATGATGTAATCATTCGATTCAAGTCCGATGTGAAAATCTAAATAGAAACTCTTTCTATTATTTCACTCTGCCATGGCCATGGGCTTCTGGACTTGATTCTCATGATCATCATAGGGCTGCTCCTCTACCACCGAGGTAGATAGATTCCATCTTGATGCAATCCAGTTCCTACAATGAACATGCTATAGCCAACATACACCTCAGGATTCCGTATGGCTAGGAGATCGAGTTATGGTGTAGTCAAACTATAACACCCTCAAGGTGAACTATCCGATGCATCTCAGGTCAAAGAACCAGACACACTACTGCAGCATCGAGTCAGTCATTGACGAGAAGGTAGACTTCCTAATGACTACTCGAGGTGGTCACGCTCAGTGCCCTCATTCTCTAACGAGTACCTGTACTCTCGCTCCGGTGTCTCCACACCGTAGACTCAAGACTCATCTACTAAAGAGAAGCGATTGTACACCAACCTTTCGGATCAATCACCATCCTCGTGATGATCCTATGGTCGGGAGCATTTTATGAGTTAATAATGATTATTCATGTCTTAAATTTTCAACTCTTGAAAATATGAATTATCATTATCATTAACTCAAAGGATGTATCACAGACACTAAATACACATATGTGATAGAAAATAACCCATTTTATTGATTTTAGTCAAAATTATAATTTTGCCCCTAGAAGTGTATTACAAGTGTCAGCCAATTCTGGCTTCTAGGGCACATATATCTAACAATCTCCCACTTGTCCTAAAGCCAATTGGCTACAAGTCTAAGTCCCATCTTCTCAAGGTGGGCTTCGAACTTCTACTGGCCCAACGGCTTTGTAAGCGGGTCTGCCACATTGTCTGTGGTGTCAACTCTCTTAACCTTGACGTAACTCTTCTCGAGGTGATCACAGATTAGGTGGTATTGCCGCTCAATGTGTTTGAATTTCTGGTGAGACCATGGCTCCTTAGCAAGGACCATGGTGCCATTGTTGTCGCAGTATAGAGGAATAGCATCTGATGGCATTACTCCGATTTTTGCAGCAAATTTCTTATACTAGAATGCTTCCTTCGCAGCCTCTGATGCAGCGATATATTCTACTTTCATGATGGAATATGCTATCATGGTTTGCTTGGAACTCTTTCAGCTGACAGCACCACCATTGCACACAAACGACTCCCAGATGTCGACTTTCGATCATCTATATCGAACTTAAAATCCGAGTCTGTGTATCCCTGGACATGGAGTTCTCCGTTACCAAAGACCAATATCATATCCTTAGTTCTTCTTAAGTACTTAAGGATCATTTCATAGAAGTCCAGTGTTCTTCACTTGGATTTGACTGATATCTGCTTGTGACACTCACAGCATGGGCTATATCAGGTCATGTATATAGCATGGCATACATGAGGCTTCCTATTGCAGAAGCATAAGGGATCTTGCTCATGCGTTCTATGTCCTCAGGTGTGCTAGGGCACATCTTCTTGGAAAGATGAATACCATGTCTGAAGGGTACTAATCTCCTCTTAGAGTTTTCCATATTAAATCTCTTTAGTACTTCCTCTATGTAGATCTTCTGTGAAAATCCTAGCATCCTATTCGATCTATCCCTATAGACCTTAATTCCTAGAATAAAGGATGCTTCACCTAGGTCTTTCATAGTCCAGGAATTTTCGACTAAGGTATTCACCTCTTCGATCTGATTGAAGAAACTTAATGGATTTTTCAGTTTACTTTTTGACTTCATGTCTGAATTTCTTGAACTTTTCAAAGGCTTCAGACTTGTGTCTCATAAGATACATGTTCCCATACCGAGATAAATCATCGATAAAGGTTATGAAGTAATCAAAGTTGCCTCTGACCGATACATCAATTGGGCCGCACACATCAGTATGTACTAGGGCAAGTAGATCCATGGCCCTTTCTCCATGTCCTACAAAAGGGAGCTTAGTCATTTTGCTATGAAGACATGATTCATAAATTGGATATGGCTCGAAAGTCAACAGACTTAATAGCCCAATTTTCTTCTAATTTGTTAATCCTATCTTCTGCTATATGACCTAGCCTTAGGTGCCATAGATACCTATCATTTGGACTATCCTTGGGTCATTTTATGGCATTCATATTTTGCTCGATATTAAAGACAGATACATCAATATGTAACTGGTAGCGATCATTAATGAGGAAACCACTTGCAATTTTATTTCTTTCATAAAAAATATTACAATGATCCTTAAGAAAACTAATTACATAGCCTTCTTGTGCTAAACATGAAATAGAAATCAAATTCCTACTTACAGTAGGCACATAATAAAAATTCCTAAGTACTAAATCTAAGCCAGACGGTAGTTGAAGAGGATAGGTTTCCATGGCCATAGCAGCAATCCTTGCTCTATTTTTGATGCATAGGATCATCTCACCATCCCTCAGCCTCCTACTATCCTCAAGACCCTTCATAGAAGTGCACAAATGAGCACTAAAACTAGAGTCAAGCACCTAACTGGATGTAGAAGAAACCATAAGGTTAGATTCAATAACGAGCATACCTCCAGAAGGACCTGTCTCCTTCTTATTCTTTAGGGTGGCTAGGTATGTAGGGTAGTTCCGCTTCCAATGGCCATTGATATTACAATGGAAATACTTTTTTTTGTCAGCGGCCTTCTTCTTCAGCTCTGCCTTCTTTTTCTTTCCACCTTCCATCTTCTGCCTTTTCACAGACTTCTTCTTTCCAAAAAACTTTCTCCTGGAAGAAGTCTATTCTATAGCAAGTACTGAACTTTTAGAACCTTTCATAGAAAGCTCAGCAGTAACCAGCATATTTATGAGCATGGCCAGAGTATTCTAAAGTTTATGCATATGGTAGTTCATGATGAACTATCCATATGCATCAGTCAAGGATTGTAGAATTATATCATTCTGTAGATCCTGGTCTAACTTCACTCCGAGCTTCTCAAGCTCTTCCAAGTCCTTGATCATCATTAGACAATGATCTTGGACTGACTATCCATCATGCATTTTAGCCTTAAACAGTTGTTTAGTGATTTGATATTTGGCTGCGCGACTCTGTTAACCAAACAACTCTTGCAGGTGAGCCAATATTTGGCGAGCAGTCTTAATATCTTCATGTTGGTGCTGAAGCTCATTAGACATCGAGCCCAACATATAGTATCTGACTTTGTTATCTTTATCCATCCATTTATCAAGAGATACTCTCTGTTCAGCGAATGGATGGACTGGTAAGATGGGAGGATCCTGGTCCAATACATGAGTTAAGTTTTTAAAATCCAAAATGATTTTCAAATTACGAAGCCAATCCTTATAATTAGGTTCGGTCAGTCTATGGGTGTCCAGGATATGAGCTTGTGGGTTTGATGCAGATATTTTTCTTTTTTCTGTAGAGAGTCAAAGTTTTTAGTTAGATTTTATAATTAAGACTTGACCAATTTATTTAAAAATTTGACTTTTAAACAAATTAGCTCCCACTATTTTCTTCAGATCCCTACACTCCCTCTATAGAGATGCAAAAATCTTCATGATTAATGATTTCTAGTGGATGGTGCAGTCCCATCAACTGACTCATCACCTCACCTAACAGTTATTGATAATGGGTTAGCCAATGAGTGAATAATTCTTGTCCAATGATTCTCTAATCATGGTGCACCCAAGCTTGATCTCTAATTCATGAATCTCACCATGCCCGGAATATTGATCTACTTCTTAGTTAAGTTAGACCCACCATTTGCATAGATTGAATTCCTAATTGGATCTCTCATCGTATCCAGAATATTGAGCCCAATCCATCCTCCAGCCCGTAGCATCCAATGCCTAATAGACATGATTGCATCTTTTTGGTGCAACTGAATCACTATGACCAGCCGAGAATAATCAATCCCAGGAAGGGCCCACATGTCTACAATGGTGGAAGACCTTAGACTTAATCTTTTCTTAGGGAGATTTGATTTAGGTCTCTTTAAACTTGACTTAACATAGCCATAACCATTATGACTAACCTAGTGGCATGGGTTAGCTCGGATTCTTAGTCACCTTAGATCAGGACTGAGCCAACAAATATGGCCAGGTAAGTAAGATCGATGGAAGGGATATGCCATTAACTTGACAAGAATGCATTCGAGTTGAGTAGCTCTTAATTAAAAATCAGTCGGTTGTATCTGCCAAACTTACCTTAGACACCAAATTATTGAGCCAGAATCAATCAGATTAGCCTACAATCCAGACTCTAACCACTGAGCCTAATTAGGTCTTAACTTGATCGATCACTCATGTGACTCGACCTTGACCCAGACTTAATACTATTAGGCTGGTCAATTTAAGCACTCTTGATCCCATCTAACCAACTCTTGATTCGAATTTGATCAACCGCTAGACCTAATTGAGCTACCCAAGTCCCGAACCCAA